>DWAJ01000294.1:0-37613 GCA_018238005.1 Eurema mandarina
TCGATAAATTGTCTATTCAATAAAAAAAGAATTTTTCAATTCGAACCAGTAGTTCTTGAGATTAGCGCGTTCAAACAAACAAACAAACAAACTCTTCAGCTTTATATATTAGTATAGATATAGATTTATTAGAAATAAAACCATCATTACATACATGTTGCCGGTCCTGTATTTTGACAAGAATAAGTACGTTTATACAGAAATGAGCCGTTCAATTCAATATTGATTTCACAGCTTGTAAACATGTAATTTAACGGTGGAAAGTTACGCAGGTGATTTATTGCGGGTATGAGGCATGAAGCGTAAGATTTACGGGTGGTACTGTGCTCCTGGTACCTCTCCATCACCGCACAAGACGGTAAATAGATTAGCTATGTGTTAAGATGTTCATTTGTTAAGTGCTGGTTCATGATAATGAAACTATGTTATACTCGTAATTATTCTTATGTATTAAATACTAAAACAATACATCATTCATCATTTCATGGTAGTAGTATTACATATATTGTATATTCAGTATTACGTGGTAATGGTACCATTTACGCAGAATTGTGCCGAATCTTTTTTATTATATTCTTACTAGCTTTATTGTTATTAAAGTGGGCTGAAATGAAAATACTATATGTATTATTATGCCCATATTTTAATCGTGTTAGTACGGACTGATTAAAAAAATGTAGGCACTTTTAATTCTAGCTTAGAGCGTGCACAGCAGCAAATCAAAGTGCATTTGCACAATTTGAAACCAGTCGAAATGGTAGACTGTAGCCAGCCAATGCTTGTGGTCTACAAGTTATAGCCGGAGCTCGGCTGTCATCGCCGACCGACGATTAGTCAAGCTGCTAAGTGCTACACTCGTTTTTTTTTCCAACTAGCAACCCAGGGCAGTAATTTATGCGACTTACAGTTACGAAATTTGCAATCGCCGAGTCCCAGGGTAAAACCGAAGGTTTATTTATGGCCACCGAGTTAACTCTAGAAACTTTTACGGTGCAGTTGTAGTTATCCTTTTTGCTTTAGTGCTCTCCTTCCTGAAATAAATTCTGTCTTTGTTACGTGCGTGTTTTGTTGCTCCATTGCTTGTTCGAGGTCTGTTCTAATTTCAAATATATTTGTTTTACTGCATTAGTTTGACAAATATAATTTTAACAATAATTCTAATAGTAATATAAAATTGTAATCAATAGATGTTATTTATTAAACAAATAATTCATGATTTTTTAAATACTGGTAAAAGACAAAATGATCGACCTATTTTCTTAAATAGGCGACAAGATAAACGTGTCAAAGTATTCACAACACCTGAAGTAAAGGAAGTTCCAATTCAGTTAACGCGCACATGACTTGAGTACACACTACACATCTTAAACTATCTTACACAAACTTAATATAAAAAGTCAACAGCGCTTGAGGTGACAACGGAACACAAAATATATATGAAGAAAATAAATTGCGAGTGTCCTACTGTCTCTCGGGACTGTTTGTTTTGTATATTGACAGGCAATCTGTTTCTCTAAAGAGCGAACAAACACGAGGAGTGGGCGAAACGGTGATTGCGACCAAGTCAAACTTACCTGCCGTTTGATCAGCTTCCAACTTTTTACATAGAAATACGAAACAAGGTCAATTCAATTAATGTTTCAATGTAGATCGACTGTTCGGAATTTTTAAGGTATTTCGTATTTGATTTTGATCAAGTCGAACATTGCTTAAACAATTTTAAATACATTACTACCAAATTTTTTATCATATTTTAAATGATATTGATTGCTAGTTCTGAGATAAGTTTTAATAAATTTTTATGACTAGTAAACAAATCTTTGAGCAAACAGTCAAACCCAATATTGCACTATTGCATGTAGAAGATAATGTTATTACAAGAGTAGCCCCATGTTATTTTAGTGACAGACAACATTGTGCTACAAGTGATTGCAATTGTTCAACATATATTACAAGGGAAGAGCTCTTTACCGCAGTTTAATGAAAACTTTGTTTTTCTATTTGCTATTTCCTTGAGATATTAAAAATAGATAGATAGGATATTATTATTTGACTCAAGCAAATAAAGTAACTTATTGTAATTCTTCGTGATACTTTATACAATCATTAAGAAATCTTTAACATAGTTCAAGGAAAACTTCGTTTTTTCTATTCGCAATTGGCTTGAGATATTAAAAATAGATATATAGATACATAATATTTATATCAAGCAAATAAAGTGACTAATTTGACATGATAATTAAAGGAAAAAACGTTGAAAATACTTTGTATTATTAAGTAGAACTTCTAAGGCTGTAGACTGTCAGCACTACCCTTATATACAACTTTAATGAAAACCTGGTACGTATTAATCATAACCCTTCGTAACATGAAAAATGGCGCCTTTGCACATACGACTATGTATAAATCTAGATTTCCCCGAATCTCAACAAGTGATACTTGATACATAAAATCCTCAGAGCTTAGATCCTCCCACCTCTTAGGGGCTACAATTAAAACAATAAGAGAGAAGGGAGCGAAGGGTGAATCTACTAAGTGGATCCAAATGATGTCTGCCTTTCGACTTTCGGAATACATTTACATATAGTAAATATTTGAAAAAAGTATTTTTATTTTAACTGCAGGCATATGGAATTATCTAGATAATAATTACAGTACGCACGTGAGTGTTACGATTGCAAATGATCTAATTACACGAATATATTGAAGATCGATTATCTCATTAATTGACTTATTACAGTAATACACCCTTGATAGAATTTAAATGATGTATAATGGCCTCTGATTGCTTATGTAACATTATCAATTATTCAGGACAATTGAATAAAGGTAAATTGAAATGTAGTTACAAAATGATTTGTGCGTATATTGTATAGAACGAGTAGATGATGAAAGCAGTCGTTTTACTTAAAAGCTTGACTCTAACGAGTCTCTGTTGATGTAAAATAATATAATTACTACGCTTGTTAAGTAAATCATTAAAGTCATTGAAACCATCCTTACCGTTTCATTGCGCAAAGATAAAAATATATGCATCAAAGCTGAATTGGGACTATGAATTAAAATAAAAATGAAAGCATTTTATGCCTACTCGTGTTCATTTAACGTGGATATAGTCCATTCTTAACGTTATTGTTTACAGTTTTTATAAGAATAAATGTTTAAGGTGTCTTTAAATTTTAAGATGATTGCTTCTGTGTCATAAATGACTCAACATTATCACATATTTTTTTAATGAAGCAGTTTAAAAATTCTATAAGAAAAAACTTTTACTTAAGAATAAATTGAACCAATCTTGATGACTAAGCCGGCTGTCAACCCGGTCGGGTTTCATACCAGGCCCTCGTTAACGCACATTACACATAATATGTACCTCTATTTTTAAAACAATAGACGCAATGTATGTGAAACGAAGGGGTGTCGCCGTGCCATAGTTCTCATGACGACCCACCGATGTAGAATGAAGCCGTACTCGAGTTTTCAAAATGGCTGCCTGACAAAACGTCAGATTGACGTTCAAAGAAAAAAACAAGATGGCGGATAGTTTTTAATGGGGTAGACCCCTCGTGTAAATAAATAATTATTTTTCATTTTTGATTTTAAAATGTACCGGAGCTATTGTTAGATTTGTAACATAAAATACATACAATCTCCGATATTTTTCATTTTACGATCTAACCTAAAAACTCAATGTCCAGTTCTATCAATAAGAAAAATACCGCGTCAATGCATATACACTTTCCTTAACTACTCAACCGGCATTTAAGTCCGCCTTTGATTTTATCTTTGACGACCTTCTGCGAAGTGGGATCAAAAATGTAATTCACGAGTGACCTTCTTACTTATTGACCTTTGACTTAAAGGGTTTTTCCGAGTGTAGCGTCGAAGCATGCGTCTAAATCAAAGTGAAGCAGCTCTCAGGGAAGGCAGGGCAATATGAAACAGGTCGTGAGCTCTCTAAAGGGCCACGTCTCAGATGTCGCTAAAAGAGGCCATTCGCGAGCCCGGCCACTCCCCCCACTCGACTCGCACATAAGCCGCGGTCCGCATTATTTATTATGTACAATCATTAACGCCACAACCATCATGGCGGAGTTATTCAATTTTTAATTTCCTCTCACCAGCCGTCTCGAGTAACATCCCAATCTGACACGCAAGTTGGTAACTTATTCCGCGTCGCTATCGCCATCATCGATACGATCTAGTTTTCAATATTTGTTGGCAAATTGAATTTCTATCTATAAAAATGAGTGGCTACAAAGATACGAATTTATATTTTTTAAGTTTTATTATAGTGTCGCAACGCAAATATCGCTGGGCGTTGATGAGTCAGTAAAATGGTTGTTCATTCGCCTCCTAAATTGTATGGTTTCTTATCTACACCCCAAAATTACATTAAACCATATCCAATACGGCTTCTCAGGTTGACAGACAAAATGGCCGCTTTTCAATTTTGTCGATTGTTCAATATATAATAAGAAATTATAGCAGATTATCTCTGCAGATTATATTTTTAAATTGATATAATTAGGAACTTTAAGGAAATGAAAGAAAAAAGTATCAGTATTTCATTCATATTATCATCAATTTGCATTCGAAACTTTAAACGTGAAGCTAAAAGTTTAGTCATATATCGGACATTCAGTAACATTGTCTCTAACAAATAATGAGTATTGCAGAAGAGCCGCCATTATGCGACCGCGGACACACCGCATCCCTTTTGTCCATCTTCAGAACTAACTTGAAGCGATTCCCCAAATTTATTTCATTAAATTTAATTCTGTAACGAGAGGGCTGGCTGGGAATTCGGTCAGGAGTAGACGAGTTAAAGTTCACAAGTACCTCCGCAAATTAATCTTAAGGGAGTTTCGACGATATCCCGTTACAGATGTAGGCACGCTGAGTCCGGCTGACGTTGTAAATTATCAAACCTTTGTATGAAATTAAACTCATGCTTGTGTAAAAATTATTTCTAATTATCCATAAAATTAACTCCAAAAATCAGCATATGCCATTCTATTTTAAAACTACTGATTTCACACTTTTAAAGATGTGATCTGTAGTTAATACTCATGTATGTAGATTTTAATCAACAAGATGTAGAACAAAGTGACTGTTCTACGGAATCCTAAACCAGACAAAAAATAGGAAAATAAATTGACTTGTTATACTGAGAAAATACTATACATGGCTTTCGCAGAAATATGCGAAAACGCTAAAAGCTAAAATGCGCGAGAACAAAGCTTTGGCTTTTCTGAGTGGTGCTACTAGCTTTTGCCTAAGTTTTTTTTGTTATTCAACTTTTTTATTTTTGGAATAAGTCCATACTATTTAGATAAATATTTGGTCCTATTATATACGAGTATATAATCTACGCTAAATCGATATATCAATAATTATTTGTACGTATTCGAAATATTTTATAATATACACATAACTTATCAAACTCATGATATTGTGTACTGTGCCTTATACTTAATATTTCTTTATTTGTTTCAGGTACTTTCTTCAGCATCTGTAGAGAGGAGTGTTAAACATAAATCTTTAAAGTATACTTTTAAATCCAATCCGTACGTGCCCTCAATTTTGAAACTCAGTCACAGTTCAAAGCCTTTCGCCTCTCACGATGTTTTCAATTACAGCTGTGTATTTTTTAGTTTTATATGGGCCGCCTAGAAAAGTTTAACCCAGATTCATGAATAAGGTCACTTATGTTTGCATTCATATTCGCAAAACTATCGAAAAGTTTCGAATTCTAAACGAATATTTTATTTGCATACGCTACTTCTATTTTAGAATATGAAAACGTTGAATCTAGACTTAGGTAACAACGATCTCTACAGTTATATGAGATTATACGACACGTATTAAATTAAATTTAAACGGTACGTATTATAACATTCAATACATATGAATATATAGATAATATTTAGGTGCTTGACAGAGGATGTCCTGCAAAACGAACTCACTGACACGTGTATTAGCGGAATTTTTAGGTAATTAAGCGGGGCTAAAGTTCCCGACTATAACAGTTAAATGTCCATTAAATTCGTAAAATGAGTCGCTTCTTCATTAGCATATTTTCGCCGGTTTTCGGGGCGAGCGCGCGGCTAATTTTCTAGTTGTCCCTCGACGATCGTATATGTACCGCTTTTGCTTCCACGGTATAGAATTAAATGTTGATTAATTTCGTGCTTTAAGGGTCACACGGAGGTATTCAGGTGCTCAAATTAGAGACTTCGTAACTACCAACTAGTTAGTAGTTAGCCTAGGGCACGCAGCTGAGGCACACCTATAAATATGTCATAAGTAACCGCCAATAACTCCGTATGGGCTTAGTTGTAAATTGTAAGATTAATTTCGGCAATTAGGTGGGAAGACGGTGTGTTCGCAGTGCAATAAATTTGAGATTGGAACTTCAGTAGCTAAATTATGCGTTTCAATTTTACATTATTATCGATATCTTAAAAATCTTCTGCAATCGTGAATATTGATGAATTTTTTTTTGTATTTAATAATATCTTATAGCTATCTATATAAACACAAAAACTTTAGCAAATATAATATAAGTGTTCGGTAAGCATTTTACATGCATTCAGATAATACGCTTGCAGCGAGGGGCCACTGTCAATCACTTGCCACCACTCATAAAATATTAACAAACGTAATTCGCAGCGGCCACGAATCCATTACATTATACTATATACGGGTGTAAGCTATCACGTTGCTTAGGGTTGGAAGACTGTAGCCTTACGATTTGTTTAGTTGTTCACTGATTTTTTGTTTATTGTATTTTTTATAATAGCGTTTAAGGAAAGAAAAACTTCCTGTTTAACGTTACAGCAGTTAACAAACCGTAAATATTTGCAAAAGACACAATAGCAATGTCAATCAATAGCCTTTTAATTAAAATAATCTAAACTTTCTAAACGTCGAGGAAGATTCAGTAATTAATTTATTGCCCCCCTTTGTCATCTAAACCAAAAGATCGCCCCAAAATCTTGGAACCGATTTGCGCGTTCGATCATTTTGTCATGGATCATTGTCAACATAATTGATGTTTGACAAAGTGACGTCACCGCTCTCTCGAATAACTTTAGAAGCTTTTAAGAATTATAATTAATGGATAAGACGAGTTCTCAAATTTAAATTTTATTAATATTGTAATTTATGAAATGAACAACTTTTTGTTGAGTGGTTAGGTTCTTGACACCGATATACGGAGTATAATATTGAGAGTCTATCTATATGTAAGAATATAAAACACGTTTAAATATAGAACTGTCTTAAATACATTTAATGGTATCAGATGCGAATTCTATACGGAATCTTTCATTTTTCACTCCTGAATGGAGATCGCGACATGCCTCCGAAGCTTAAATTAAGAAATGAAAGATTTCAATGGATATTGTTAAAGTCATCTGCTGTATAAAATTTCTGCTTCGATTATTATACTTCTTTATATTTAAACAAATTATTTTGATTATTTCTGATAGCAATTTCGTTTTTTCAAACAAATATCAGATTTAATATTGTGGAAGTTTCTCGAATCAAATTACGTATTTAAATTTTTCCAGCCAGTTAAAAAGTTAAATTTTATCTTCAACAGAACTGCTGAATAACTCCTACTAATAAAAGTTCGGATTTAATTTCGTCATTTTGGTTATTATCCTGACATCTTATCGTGATACTGTTGTTTTCTTTTCAAATAGAAGACTGGCCAGAAGTCTGTTTAATTTTATAAGTTTTATGAAACGAAAATTATATTAACGCTTTATTTTGCATGAGGACTTCAACGATTTTCAAATTAAGTCATAACTAGATATAATTTACTAGCTAAGATCAACTAGGTTACTAATAGTAACATTTTAGAATCCTCTAATTCGGAAAGTTTCTACAGAGAAGAATCGGCGAAAACTCCCGTTGTAAGTTTTTTGGCAGCAATATAAAATCTACTATTATTGTTAAGCATTAACTATATATTACTTTTACTATTATAATAAATGCGAGTTGCAAAGATATTGAGACGAGCATAATTTATATTAGTTACTACTAATTCTTTGTCATAATTTTAATAGACTTCATATAATAAAAAAAAATGATAAAAAATATATTCTAAGAAAGTTATTAGAGAAAATCTTGCCCCAACCCATCTCAGGCCGTAATAAATTGAACGGTGCGGTATTGCAAAATCTGAAGTCCCTCGCGATAGCTTAATACCACGTAATTGAATTATCCATAGTCCAATTAGTCTGTAACTAATTTTATTTGTCCTTTAAAAATCAAAACTGATAATACATTACACAAAAATAAAAACAACGTTCTTATTTATAATAAGATGTGTAAACACTTTTGTACGTATTTCATAATTTATACGAACAAGTTATACAAGGACCGACACGTCCCACGTAGGGGCGATTTCAATTTCCATTTAACTTGGCAAAAAGTAAATGTAATCCCGAAAATCCTGCCCTAATCTCGAAGTCGGTCTTTGCGGGCAAATGTCGCGCTATCAGCGTTTCTCAGAGTAAATAACGAGTTGAAAAATAACAGTAATAACTATCAGTAATAATGAGAGGGGTGGCGATGCCCCTAGGAATATGGGCTTGAGTACGCCAAATGTTGCAGCTCAACAAACAAACAGCAATATTTTCGACGCAATTAGAAGGGCCCGTATCTCACTAACAAATCAATATTATCTCGTTACAAGACTTATTAACTGGCATGAGATAAGGTTTTGATTAAAAAGAACATTCCGAATTTATATGCAAAATCTTTTTGAAGCACGCAAATGTGCCTACACATATACGAATCGTATGTTATTCCATTAAGGACTGCTAGCCTGCCAACATCTTGGGAATAATGACGTAATAACGCGACTCAGTATAATGACAGCTTTTGATGGCGCCTCTAAAACTGTCATTACAAAAGTCACCATGACTACACGGTGCTCAGTCGAATGAGATTTTCAAATGATGATGAGATCTCTTTTGTTAAGCAGAATTAATATCCAACAGTCCTCTTACGGCGATGCAAAGTTGAAATAAATTTTCTGTGAAAAGATTGAATAAGTACCTAACTTGAAGCCTGATATTATAATTTAAAAAGTTTTTATAATAGAAATCCCTGTTGTAAATTTGTAATATTCAATACCTAACACATCTAATTATTGTAAAATTCAACCATTCAAGATGTAAAGCGATTGTTAATGTTATTACCATTTTCATATTTAATTTCCTTATCGCAGACAGTACAAATTTAAAGAGACACGAAAAACCCAATTAAAATTCATTCGCGAATAGCTGAGTAAACGAAACGAAAGTTTCTACAACGCAAATAAGGACGTAAGTTCCTTCAGAATTTTGGTTCATAATAAGATATTTATAAAGAATGACAAAAAGAGAATGCAGGCTCGCTTGCTTCCAACTAAATGTTAAATTGTAAGATCCGAGACTTATCTCGTGCGGCAACAAAGAATCCAAGACGTCAAATCTGCTATTTATAACTAAACTACACCATAATATTACGATATAATACTCCTGAACCGAATAATATGATACACTTTTATATCTTTTGTACTTAATTTGCAAATGCGTAGGCGCTTTACCTTGTTAAGCGGCATTGTTGTCGCGCGCAGTTGACGAGAATCACAATGTAGATTCTTAAATTATTAAATTTATTTCACTTACCTCTTCGCGCTTATTCTTTCTTGGATTTACTTATGATTTTAAAACTGAAATTTAAACACTATATAATATAGTGTTGCTTTCGTACTATATTAAGTACTAGCGGCCCGTCCCAGCTTCGCATGGGTAGACATAATACTAATTATACCCTATGTTACTCAGTGATAATGAAGCTTTCCAATAAAAAAAGAATTATTAAAATCGGTCCAGTATTTTTTGAATTTATTCGTTACATACAAAAATCCAAAAATACAAATCTTTCCTCTTTATAATATTAGAGTAGATGTGTAGAGGTATAAACCAAAAGACCGTGAAAAAGACCTTTGAAATATTAATAAAAAAAACTATAAGCAAAATCCATATCAAAGGTACCCCATAGAGTTTTAATCCCACATCGAAAATCAAGGCTATCATCTTGAACCGACATCAAATGGCCCGACTCTTGCACCACTCAGACGGCTTAGCGCTTCTACCCAGATCATTTTGTACCCCCACTATGTATTAATATAATCGCAAAGCTTTATTTTATACTCCCCAGCTCCCCGAGACAGCAGATGTATGACAGTTATAAGTCAGCCGAATTAATCCCTATCACTCGACAATAAAATAGAAGTAACATCTCAAGAAGTTAATAGAAATTTATTACCGTCTAGGGAGGCAGATTTGGAATGAATTTTTATGTCCGATACCAAAGTTTTCTTGTCTCGTAAAAATTACTTTACGAGTGTATATTGCGTTAATTTTTAAGCATTGGCGTAAAATACACACTTATTGCGGATAAGGAGCAACAATATAATGTAAGTTCTGATTTAATAATTAAATAATTATTCTTATTATATTTATATGTACATATAAGAATGTCTTTTAAGTAATGGATAACGCTAAGGAAAATGAAGAAAATATCGATCATTGGACGAACGTTATTCAATAAATGTCACGTGTCATACCTTTTAATGTATATGAATACTACGTTTTACCATAACACCATAACACACATGAAATATGATATTATAATATAATTGATTCGGATCTACCCCGAGACTACTAATTCAGTTGAAAACCCATCAAGCGCACGTTGAGTCAAATAATTTTCCGCTATTCCGCCTCCTTATTGCCCGCTGCATCGCGGACCACATTTCAAACAAATTGAAAATCAATTTAAGCAAGGGACCCTCGAAATAGGCAGCCGGCATCGAGAAGAAACAGAACTGAGGGTTGGAATAAGAAATACATCACCTTAAGCGAATAGGGAAGATTCGTATCAGACAGGAAATTCGAGTTGAACCCGCCGAAGAAGTGGATTTTAACGGAACATTCTGCCTTCGATTTTACATACGGCCGTCTGATTCATGAGCTTTATCTTCCGTGAAATGTGAGGCAAAAAATTATTTTTATTAACTGTACTGTCAGCGCGCCAAAAATTGATGATTATGACTTTGGATTCGTTTTATTCAACTCCCATATATTTTGTAAACACAGCTTCTTTTGCAGTTTATTATACATTGCTAAATGCCTTAAAAACGTATTTACTAAAAACATTACCACATACAATTCTTCATATATAAACAGTTTTTCGTATTTCAACATGGGTCTTTCAGATAATATTTATCTACTCAAACAAAATATTCCATCACATGTGTATACAATGCGACTATTACTGCTTTATTTGTTATGAATAATAAAAAATACATCACAAAGGGACAGAGGTGGATAATACACCCATGATGTAACTCAATTTTCCGCGAAAGAATTGGCATTCTTTTGTAACGTTCGTTGATTGTAGCACCCCATCCATACAACGATTATTATTACATTCGAAAACCCATCAAAAGTTACAATTGAAAAGTTAAAGTATTCCGAGCTAAGCCTCCCCCAGTATCTACAAATGAGATTGGTGTAGGAGTATTCTTTGTAAGCACCGACTGTCTCGTCTACTTAATTACAATCGAGGAACTTATACGTACTATGATTTATGTGATATTTCAAATCACTTTATCCACTTTAAAGGATAAATATTTGATTTTTCAAAACACATTTTATAAACAAATTACTGCAACTTTGCCTTGTATTTTGTTAATTTTTGAATCGACAATAGTCATTTTAGAAATGTTCCGTAAATAGACTCGTGAGTTGTGTTTATATTTAGAAATTATACGAACAACTAGCACGTCGAATCAATCAATCAAAACAAGCATTACGAGTGTTTGTTTATGCTCTCGATGTTTACCAACACAGGAAACTTTAAAGTCAAATCGATAGGCTGTTCAACTGGCAACTCCCGTTCCACGCTGCATTCCGATACAATTTTATTAAACTTTTCTTCCGCGCTCTAGTCAAGCGAGGTTGCGGGCGAGGCCCTTCCTTAAATTCCTCGATATTTTTTCTAAAACAAATTACCCTCTGCGAGCGCACCTTAAAACACGAAAGCAGCGCCCTGAATAATTAATACAATGGAAGGTTAAATTCTTTTAAGTGTCAGCTTTCCCCTAACTTTTAAAAATACGACACCATCAAAGTGCGGTTACATCGCCACTGTCTAGACCTTTTATCTCGCTAAGGGTGTTTATTTAATTTCGCTTATTTTATTGGCATTGACAATTCGGCAGAAGTTTTCCGCCGAAACGTCTAGGCCAGTTTTAAGTTTGACGCGGGGACACTGTTTGATCCTGATTGACAAACCCACCCTGTTTTAGTAAATAACACTCCCTCTCATGTTTACTAAAAGATTCGAACACAAAGAAATGTCAGGGTACATTACTTTTGACAATTTATCCTTTTGGGAACTTCTTTAGATAAGAATCATATGACTATTTTATGGCAGTTAAAATAAATATTATTTAAATACGGAATGCTTCTTGTATCAGTACCTCTATAAAAATCATCCGTATCAACCCAAAAATATAATACAAATGTTTCATATTTCCTATAGATTTAAGATAACTAATCTCGATCAAATCAATTTATTAGAATGAAGGTCACGTGGCCAACATCGGATAGTATTTACAAAGTTCGATTGCAAATACGTTGTTTTTTATACTTTCGGCTGCCCTTTAAAGCCAGACAATAATTTCCCTAGAGACCTCGCCGTGGCCTTTGACAGGGGTGTCCGTGGACAGGGGCAGAACAAGAACTTCGCTAAGGCACAGCTATCGGTCACTCCTACCCGTTTATTGTTCCTCGACGTTTATGGTCAGCAAAGGGCACAACTAAAGGTCGAAGTCACTGAACCCTGCAAAGGTAATTTCGGAGCAATTAATATTACAGCAATGACTATCTTGGCTTAGTGAAACTTTCCAATTGAAAATAAATCGCTTTACGACAACTTATATGAAATTGTGGCCGGACAAAGGATTAATTTTGGGCGATAATTAAAATTTTGCGGCGACGCAACGCGAGAATTGTTGTTATTTTTCCATCGCCGAGTGCAACTTGTGATGCGCAATTAACAGCAATGCAGTGCTATTGAAATATTAATCTGCACTTTAAATATACAAATGAAAGGTGCAATTGTTGCTTATAGCATTGTTCACGATAATGAAGTCTATAACTTATGTAAATACTGAAAGATTTTATTACATGTAGAATAGAATAGAATGTTGCAAAATCACGATAAGTCGGACTAAGATTCGACCAAAACAACGTTTAACTAATGACACACGTAGATACTCTTATGTATAATATAATAAACTATAACATAATAAATCAAAATGAACATCCAAACTTTTTAAACACTATTGTTTTAAGATTCAAGTGATTTTATAAACAACTAAGTCGATTTCACTCATTGTTGGTAAAATAATAAAAAAAAAAATGTATACACTACAGCTAGAAAGGCTTACCCAAAAACTAAAATTGCTAGTCATTCCACAGATTATTATTTATCAACAAAAAATAATACAGCACTACTTGTTCCATTAATAAAAAATAAACATTCCTCCTGAAGAACTTATACACAAGAAAGCCAATATAATTCTGTATGTATGAAATTCAAATACAATTTGAGAAGTTTGCATGTATTCTTAGAGCAACACTAGTACGCCTACAGCAATTGCTTTTATGCACTTTAGATACAGTTTTATTCTTCACGTTTATTTTAAACGTATTTTTAACTAAAGAAAAGCTTTTTGCCTAAAGCGTATGGACGAGCACATCTTCCTTTCCTTATTTTAAAACAAGATACTTTTTAGATAAACGTATTTCAAAAAACGCTTCTAAAATTTTCCTTCATGAGATAAGACACGAGCAAAGGTTACGAAAATAATAAACTTTGATCTAGTTTCAGCTTCAATCACTTAGTAATTCAGAGAATTAATATTCACATAACGTCAAAGAATAATCTACGCCGATATTAAACAAAGTTCACGGGGACCGAGTAAAATAAGGATTCATAATTCAAATCGAAAAAACTTTTCCGGGCACGGTAATTTTTCCCATCTTACAGCAAGTTTCGCTGGAGGGGTCGCGACTTGCGAAGAAAAATCTAACCGAGGGTTTACATTTTTAGCCTTTCGTGTCCTCCTCTTCACTTTATATCGTCTTTTGATTACTCTCTCAACAAGTTATGCATATTGTAAGAATCTTGTAGTCTCGCAGAAATTTCGGCGTCTTTATTCCACGTCTTTTCGGCGTTGATGTCTCATTTTTCATGCTTCTTGTCGCGACCTCATCTTTGTTATTGATGAATATTTCATTTAACGTAAACCGGTGGCGCTTTAAATAGTGTCGAAACATTGTCACTATAAAATAAAATATATATGCTGGAGGTGCTGAAAAATTGTAAAGCATTCAAAATTAGCCGATTCCTTTGTGGAATCGTGACAATCTTTAAAGCAGTGCTAACTTTGTTAACTGTCTATGCACAGTTAAGTCCCCTTGAGGCTCGAACAACCCTAATTGTTATCGGGCCGACCCTTAATGTCGTTTCTAATGCGACTAATGTATTTTTAGACATTCTGCAGCGAGCCCGAAGCCATTTTTCTGTTTCTATGAGCAATGCATTTCCCCTGTTCTGTTAGTACGGGTAACACTATTATGTTCGAATATGTTACCAATTTCCTTTGTCCAGCCGTAATGCGTGAGTGGGGCGAGTATAATGGCCATAAATAAGACATATAGCTTTAAGTGGATTAACATTATATTAAAGCCATACCTTTGATTGTAATTATGTACCTACCTACTCGAATATATCAGTCTTAAAAGCCAAATGTTTTAAAAAATACTTACATAGAAGTCGGTTAAAAATACATTTTAAACTATGTACAAAATTGCTCTAGTTGAAGAGATAATAAAAAACATTGCACATATAAAATATACAATACAATATTTATATATGGAACAACTTTTTGACCCACAACTTTCGTTTCTAATTGCATCGTATATCTACTTATAACACTCACGAACATTCAGCTTAATCAAAAAGTAACGCTCACGTGAAAAACTTTCAACCCCAAAAAACTTTATAAATCCCAAACAGTCCAATCAAGCGTGTAAAGGCATTGAGCACAAACAATACACAGTCAGAGTCGTAATCGTAAAACAATTTCCTATAAACGTAGCAAAGCGGTAAATTAGATTTTATTTTATTTCTTTAACAATTTGCGGCGGACGCAGACAAAGGGCACGTAGGTTCGATGCCGTGGTCAGCGATTCAAAGGTTTATGCGGGTACGTTTATTACTTAGCTATCCATTTAGTAGAGATGCGCTCCAAATATTGTTTGTCGATGTTTTATGATTTCGTACGTACGTTTTAAACTGTTTTAAACATGCTGCTTAAATTAAAATATTCTACATTGGGATATAACTACTCCAAATTATTTTTATTACTTTATAATAATGATAAAACGATATAAACATATTTGCTACATCGTATTCAGATCGATAGTGGCAATAGATATGTTAAAACACGTAAGTATCTAAAACATAAGGAATGTTATATGAATAATATTATGCTGATCATGAATTCCTTAACAGAAATCAGTTCCATCTTATACTATATAAACATGTTAAGGAAAAGAAGTTCACATTAGTATCGATAAGGGTCTATTCGATATCGATATGAAATGACCCAACACCAGATACTGGCCACAGGACCCTAACTGAATTCGGTTGGGCCATTGTCCACCATGTTCTTGTTTATATTGCAAATTAAAGCGCCATTTTTTAGTTGCTAGCAGATTATAATTTTTAATTTTTCGTCTATCGCGACTTTTAAAATAATCCGTTTAATTTTCTGGCATATAAAAATATCGATTAAAACATCGATACTTGATATCGATATGGAATGTTTCGAATTTTTATTACAGTACACGCTTCTAGTTGCATTTTAGCGATTGTCAACAATGTTTTTGTTTAGATATTTAAACGTTCGTTTTTTGATACAATTGCGTTTTTTTATTTCCTTTAAAACAATTTCCTGCCAGTTTAAAAACAGCTATCAAAACACTCCAAATTCAAATCCAAAGAGTTCTAATACTTATTTTATAAGAATTAAGTCATGGTTTAATGTTAGTTATTGTAAACCATTAGACCTTCACTGATTGGATATCCAAAACTGACCCCAATCTGTGACCATTGTCCATGTCCACGTCCACATTAAAACGCACTTAACCGTTCTTTATTGTTTCATCAAAATGCCCGCTCCTGGGAAACGTTAACAATTCGATTCCGTTAACTGCCATACAAACGCGTATTAGAATAATTTTACACCGTGCGAGGCAATAGCTGAAATTGTGAATATGGGGCCTTTATGGTACGACTTAAATTGAGCTTGTAATTGGTAATCAAATCAGGCGAATTTGGCGACAATATACAAGTACTTATATTTTAATGATATACGGAATTATTAACTCGTGTAAATAAAAACGATTAAAATGTAGCGGCTGCTCAATCGCGATTACCTATGTTATTTATTCGAGACTTAGAATATAAAAAACTTCTCGAGAACGAACAGTTTCGGACTAACATGCCGTCCATTGGTTATAGGTTTAGAGGAAAGTTACAAGTTACAACCCCTTCCTCCACATTAAGACATTAACATTTACTTACCCACACAGAGAACATATTAAAAACAGTTTTAGTAACAAAGAAAACAATCCTTTCCTATTACCATTGATAGACATATTGAAAGTCACCGTAAAATAAAAGTCGAATCGATCCTAAGTACGGCTGATCAAACGATAGGTACATAAATAAACACGCATTCAAACTTTCCACCCCTTCCCATACTTGATTGAACTAAATCCCGTTATCCGTACCCTCAAGGGTTAGAGTACTTTGAACATTTACAGTTTTCAGATTCAAATACTTGACATACCGATTGGCTTATACATTACAATAGCAAAGAGGCCAGTGCATATATTTACATACGTAAGTTATTCACGTTGCGCAACAGACTATTCTTTAAATTGCTTTATTAGAGAAATGGATGTATCTACTTATGGATGTATGCTTAGTTTATACCATACACTAAATTTAAGAGGTTACCTACTTTTGATGCTTTGGATCTATGTTATAGGCGATCCACTATGTCTTTATACATATTCGTTTTTATATCTTGAATCACTGAATAATAGACTATTAGTCTAAAGAGAAGCAAGTAGCTCAAAAGAGAAGCATAGATATTGCTAGAAAAACTATAAAAAGCGAAATTGTTTTATACTTTAAGTATCTCCACCTTCTATGTGTTTTTAATAATTAATTGTTCTTATAATATGAACAGTATTTTAATCATATAGTCACATTGCTTCTACGTATGAATTCACACTTAATACTGTCACAATATTGCATGAAATTCAGCATTCCTTATAACTTAACACTTACACATATCATTTAATGTTACGAACTTTATTTCTATTAAACTTTGTAAAGGCATATCGTATTTCCATCTCGTTGCCTATATCATTACAGAAACAACACTGTAACCGCCGCAGATCCATTAGGCGATCTCTGATTCGTAGGAACAATGTAATAAAATATTCATAGGCCAAAACGGGGAAAACACGAAATCAGATTGTCTCAAAATCACACGAGTGACGTTGTAGCACCGCCATTTATAATTCAGGTGATAGCGGGAACCGAGCGGTTATACTTTTCTTAGAATATAACTGATGTTAATCGATTTAATATTCACTGAGAGCGTTCTAAAGTATATTTTAAGGATAAGGTGTACTGACGGGCACGAGTTTTAAGTAATTAATAAAGTTCTAGAAAAGCTATAGCTCAAATTTATTATTGCAAACATAGAATATTGATGTATTGAGGATAATAAAGTATGATCAATAAACAAATCTTCACATTTAATATAGTACACGTCTCATGCTATTGTTTCATGTCAGTGTCACCTATAGGTTAAAGCAGCAATCTTATACGATTAAGATTATCGTATTGTTAAACAATCGTCAAATTATAATAAAACCATGCCATTATGTAACTACCATCATGCACAAAGCCATAAATACGTTTAATGTCTTGTTATGAAAGTATTTTTCGTGCAAATTTCTCAACAAGCTATTAAGCTGGTGGAAAATAACGTGCTGACTGATATCGTGTGAAACAAAACATGCATACTGCAGTACCAGCACCATATAATTCGCATCGGTTATTACACACAACTATAGACGGTATAGACGGTGAAACTGGTGATTGCTAAATTGAGCTATATCGCACTGTTCTCGGAATCGGCACCCAGTTCACACTTCGGTAATTATCGGCGGCAAAGTTTTCCTCCAAATGCAGCCTTCGGAATCGAAAAGGAGGGATTCTGCTAACGTTCGACTCGTAAATTCAAAGTTGATCTTGTCTTCGAACTTTGTCTAATGCTAATCTAATGTTTGTACAGATAAACGCGGGCTAATTTAATTTAAACGCCCAGGGCATGAAATTTTCACTTTGAGCATTACGTCGGCAGGATTTTTTTATATACGAAACCTGCAATTAATGTTTGTTCATCGCCTAGGGAACAATGTTTCCCTAATTAATTGTTAGATTTTAATCATAGAAGCTGGCGTAGCAAAATTATTATGGACCGTTTAATTTTCTTGCCCTTCGCCCTTCGGCATCTTACTACGCTAATGTGTATAGCAAAATTTTAATCAAGGGTGAATAGAATTATTAAATTATGCAAGCTGTCGTATGCACTCCACTCACATAAATCTTTTGCATTTACTTATATGAGTTAGTTTGTTGTTATACTCGTTCAATTATAGCCATATTATACACAGCTGGAATGTCTAATGTTACGTTTAGATCCCCGGTATTTTAGGCCAAGAAAAAATAAACGAGATGCCATGTTCCGTATCACGAACATATTTTATTTAGGCTGGGTAATTTTTTAAATGTTTTTACGATTCCCATCGAACGTAAAGTTATCTCGTTGAATTAATAACATTAGTGATAGGCTTAAATTCAGAGACATGATTCGGCACTTTAACCAATTTGCCCGCTTATCCAAGTCAAAAAGTGTAGGAGCTCCGACAGACAGCAATAAACTTCGCTTACATGTTTATGTAGTTTCTCTAGAAATAAACTTTTCGAACGCTCCGCTCGTACGAACTCCAAGTTAGAAGCGATGCCTTGTCTAGTCTACTAAAATAAAATTAGATTCGGTATAGCGAATGAATCGCGCCGCATTCGGCCGCCGCGCCGGGCCGAGATCAAATAATTTCGCGAAAATGAACCCAACGCATATTTAATTAACTCGACCCCTGTTAAACTGCACAAGAATTTTTACAGTCAAACAACATTAGCATTCGCCAGGAATTTTATTCGCGTGAAATTGAAAATGTTTGTATTTACACATTTTCGCGTTTCAATTCGGCTGCGTCACGTGTGACTCTATTTGCTAACGACAGAGAAAGTAATTAATTTTTATTGGATTTTGTTTTCGCTAAAAATTTAATTACTGCATCGAGAAGTGTTGTATCTGTATGCGATGAAACTCAACACGCGCATTGATCACAAATTGTTTGTTGTGGTTATAATATCGCTCTTGTTCGCTCGAGACCCTGTTCATTTAATGATCCCGATTAAGCGCCTAACACTAAAACATTAAAACTCAAAACTTAACATCAGCTTTCTTTATTACATTAGCTCAAATAAATTTTATTGTCTGAAATGTAAATATTAATTGAAATATTAAGTAGGTCACATTCGCCTCGAGGTCGAATACGTTGTAGTAAAATTGGAAATTCGAACCGCATAGTGATCAAAATAATTGCGGCGTACCTATAGAAATTAAGGAGGTCGAATCTGAGCTCATCAAACATCGCCCTCGCCAGGTGGTAACTAAATAAATAACATGAGCAAATGAAAAACACCCACATCCCAGAATTCGGTGGAGGTGATAATAAATATGCATAGCGCGTCTATCGCACATCCTCTGTGATTAGTAGAGGGGGCCTGGTGATAGCACTAGGTGAGTGATAGCGAGGGGGCCGGGGAACTAAGGTGCCCCCCAGCTAATAACGGTACGTGTCTTTGCCGCTTGTATTGGTGGAATTTCTTGGATATTGCCAATATAGGGTGTTCACGTGTGCGTGCTTTTGTTTCTGTCATTGCTCGCGACACACGCGACTGCTTCTAATAACACTGCCTTAATATAAATCAACATGCCATTATTAGTTCGATTATAGTATATCATAATATGTGGTTCTATTTATAATTTAATGTTTCTTATAATTAATAAATACATGAATATCTTGATTTAAAGCGCGTATTCGAATGAAAAATTATGATGTAAGATTTTCTTTATTTCTTTCTATAATATTTTTAAAACACAGTTATTTTCAAGCTAGATGGAAATCCGAATATGCACTTTACAGGTACCAAAGATAGTAACTGTGAGAGATTTAGTAAGTCTTGTGGGAAGTAGCAGCGATAAGATATGGGTCCCAAGGTAAAGGGGAATACCCTCTCCATACATTCGAATAAGCATAGAAATAGCTATATTGCCGGTATAACACACACATACATATTACCTCGATGCAAATTATCCTTGGTGTAGAGAACGTTATGTAAACCCCGATTAGTATTATAAAATCTATAATCTATAACATATATAAGTTTTTATGTTAAAAATTATTTAAGTTGTAATTAATGACTTTTTTTTTATTTATCATGAAACGCGTTTTTTTACGAAACACGACAACAAATCATATACCACCAAAAGTAACAAGACTTGTAAATTCAATGTACCTGTAATTGGCAACTAACCACAAATGTAAAAACGCATTTAACATTTCAAATCTTCTTATCGCCAAAATATTCATTAATATTTCGTGTTCCTTCTAACATGAAAATACTAATGATATTATTACTGTGTTCTCTTGTCTTGACACTGATTAATAGAATATTTAAGTGTTAAGAATTGTCATATTGAATGTGTTTATATAAATTTGGAGTTGACGCTACAAAGAAAGATACAATGGAATGGCAGTGATTCTCCTCTTACGGCTATATTTATGGTTATTGCCCGTAGATTGCGCTTTAATCAAATTAGGTGGCCAGAACAGTCCTAAACAAATTTCAATTTCCAATTATGGCCCCGCACGAGTCGGACGAGTTTCATCCCTTGAGTCCTGGTGACTTATTGCAACTCGCCATGACCACCTATCAAAATAATTTGCGGCTTAGCAATCGCACTCATCCAATTCAAGCTTTAGGCGTTATTATAATTTATTACATCTCCTTTCTTTGGGAAAATAGTAGTATTAAATTGTCACTTAAAAGATATATATTATATAGACAGTACGATAATTTGTATCTAAAAATGTATTATTGGAAATCAAAGAACAATAATTGTCATATAACAAAGTGGAATATCAGAGAAACAAATGCAACGTCACGGTTGTTATTGATTATGGGGCAATAAAGGAATCGAAACCGACTTAGCCTCCCCATATACTTTCGCCGGTTCAATGAGCATAAATTGCAATAGGATTCTTCGCGGTGGATGCTCCCAAATATTTCTTCGAAACCACCCTTGTCACTATTTCGAACAAAAGGTGCAAAGATTTACCTGAGACCCGACTACCGATCGGCTAACAATGTTACTCCTATTTATATCTACCAATAGTTTCTTCACTTAACGGTTTACCTACCTAGCTACGGATGAATGGACAAAACACAAATAACTCAATGCTGAAGTAATAAAATTTGATCGGAAATTAGATTTTCCTTTGTTAAAACGAAGCACAAATCATAATAAACAAGAATATTTCTTTCGACGAGCAATAAAGTACATGAAGACTAAATACATCGCCACTAGACTGGAAGATGCGATCCTATAATTGAAGTTTACTCAATTCGCTGCGTTTGCTTAAGATTTTATGTAAATTATTTTTGATGGCGTCGAAGGCTTGAGTGGAGACGGCGAGAGTAAAAATACGAAACATTTTTATAATAAAATTACGGGCATTAAGTATTTCTACGTGACTGAAACTATGTAGCAATTACTTGTGTATTTCCAATATTAAGGACAATGTTCTGAAGGGTTTCACTTTATTCCGTTTTTATTTTTTGTGTATTACATAAAGCTGTATAAACTTATAACTATCTAACCTGGTCTCTAATACTTAGGCCGCGAAGACTATTTCTAAATGTCAGTAGCCCATGATCATATTTATCGTTTCAATCTTCCGTAATGGAGCTACAAATCCGAGAGGAGGAGGAAGAAGCAGTTTTTGCCGACTGTAATTTACACCGGTGACAAGACAAACAGGTATCAATATTGAAAACAACACGAGTACTATGGAACCGCACGTGACTCGGCGAGATTGGAACCGATTACGCCTTACCATGTAACTTGGGACGGTAGTTGCATTATTTTTGTTATAATAATTCAGGCTGGCATGATAGTCATTATAAATATTATTAATGCGAAAGTTTTAAGTTATTAAGAAAGAATTTGTCAATGTATGAATGATGTTTATTTGTAATAATCACATACACTTTAACTGTTGTCGATATGGCAATGTTTATTCTATTCTATGTTCTATGTAAAATGTCAACTGTCACTTTGTCTTATATATTAAAGGAGATTGTCTTGCAATGTGGACCCTGTTTTTAATTTCAAATAATATCATTCACTGAAGAGAATCACAAAATAATATCATTAACATACACTTTTATCTCAGTATTGCAAAGGGAACGAAAACTGTGCATTTCGTTCCATTCATTTCATTCAATTATAGAAGTCATTTCGTTCAATTATAGAAGTTCTGGTATATTTTTTTTTTTTGTTATATTTGCAGAATAGGGCAGACTAGGAGTTTCGCTACTATTTTTGAAAAAAAAATTATTCTTGTCTTCTTTCTTATAAATTTAGATTTTGAAATAAATTTAATATAAGATTGAGTGAGGTACAATAAATAATATTATCAAAGTGTTTGATAAAAGGAATTCAAAAATCAGCACGTAGTTAATATAGCGCTTGCGATAAAGTAAAAAACAACGTATGAGGCAACTTTAAAAATTAATAGCCTATAAAGCTGTCCAGTATAACATTTAAATGTTTTTAAGTAAATATGTGTTCGCATTCATTGGATTTTGCTGCTGCTTTCACGTCGAGTGCAATCAAAATAAACATCTCATTTAACTTTATAATTCACTTTTTCCAGTTTATTATAGAGTGCACTTAAATATAAATCGAATAGTCTCTCGCGTATTAATAATGAACACAATTCCTTTATTATACACACCCTTTGCACACCACGGGTTCAGATATTCCTCCATCTTTAAACACGAACCATTAGCAAATAAGATCCACAATTTCAGGGGATTGAAAATCAAACAATAAGAACGCTCGAAACATAATACGATCTCTTAATAAGACACGAAATGTGGCATTCGATGGAAATAAGGCGAAGTCACAATACATCGTCTCGGGGGAAAAAAGACGAAACAAAATGTTTATAGAGTACCTACTGCAAGGGGTAAAGTCCGTAATAAAATTTTATACACCTTAATATTTCGCCGAACGATGAGTTGAGGCGTGTGTGAAATTATGTACCTCCAGCGTTGTGCCAAAATTTACAGCTTTCATCTGGAGGTGTAAAATGTGTTATTATCCTTATTTATTCGGAGACGAAATTGTCCTTCTATCGTGTATGCAATTTCTGAGAAAACAGTAATGTTCCTTTATTCCTATACACGGGTACGGGTAGAAATGGTTCTCGGTAATGTTGAAACACTTTAATTAATCCTAAAAGCTTTAAGAAAATTGATCCCGATGGACGGAAGCGACGTGTTACGTAAACAAGCGGCTCGAGGCGCTTCTGTCCCGTCTCGGGGACCGTTTGCGATAATTTATGTTAATGAAATTCACATTACCCTATTTTCTATTCGAAGCCGTGAGTATGCTGACATGTTTTCGTAGCAGTTTATCGTCATTTTTTGCCTTATTACCCTGCTTTTCGTGTTGGAGCTTTTGATATAACATTTATTACAGTAATTATATTAAGATAAAAATTATTTGTAATGTTAAGCAAGGAAATATGTTCCTAAAACACATTTTTTTTTTGAATATCATTCAAAAGGATACAAAACTTTATCAACCATATCCCAAATTAATATGCGTAATTTTAGTGATTACTTGTCATGTGTGTCCACGTGTTTATTGTATGTAGTATGTAAAAAGTATATAGGTACTGTGAAATAAAAATGAACCGGATGGTATATAATGACTATTGAAAAACTCAATCAAGTCACAACTTCTGAATGTGTTTTATCGCTCTAAAGGAAAAATACTGCAATCACCGCAAAACCTTTTGGAAACTATTACCGACCACGTCGTTCCTAATAAAGGTTCTAAAGTTTTAAGAGCGTTTGTAAAAATACGGTGTCGCAAAAGTTTTCTTTATTAGTTTCCCCCTTTAATCTGGCCAGGCGTGTCTCAATGTTATGGCGAATTTTCAATCTGAGTCTGGGCGGAAGCCAATAAGAAATCAACTATTTGTTCCCTGATCCCCGTGCATCGATTCGAGGGGAACTTGCTTCTTTACGACTTCTTTTACGATTG
Source organism: Eurema mandarina (assembly GCA_018238005.1). Lineage (NCBI taxonomy): Eukaryota > Metazoa > Arthropoda > Insecta > Lepidoptera > Pieridae > Eurema > Eurema mandarina. The sequence continues at coordinate 24,701 of DWAJ01000294.1, forward strand.
GAGGTGCATTCGAAATTAGTCCGCGCTCGAGAAAGCCTTTTCGTGTCTCCGACGATGAATGCTAAAAGGATTATTATGACGAGCCTCCATTTTATCAGCTTCATGACATTTTGATTTAAAATTATGCATTCACCAAGTTTTTGCTTTACAGTTTTTCGAACAATAACTCAAACAAACGTTAAACGTCTTCCTTTGCACAAAATATAGTAAAGAGCTTAACCTTATTCGGATCATGAAAAAACATTTCCTATAAAATGGTGGAAGTTTTTCCATTGCATGCATTCAGATGTTTACCTGTTGTTTGGCTGTTTCTTGTGCAACTTTTTAGTTCAAGGCAATTGATATACTTTTCTTTTTGTTACAAAGTTACTATTCGATTGTGCACAGGTGAAGTTCTTTCGTGAACGGTGAATGAAACAAAGCAGTTTTGTGCAAAGAGAACAGTGTTGCGAAGAAGGGCTTTCAGATACAATTTTTATATTCAAACTTTGACTATTTGTATTTTGAAAGCATAGTTACATTTATACTTTACAAATGTGACTTTTTGTGCTCTTTAATACTATTCTCACAACTCACATAATGAATTATATTATAATCACGTCGACAATATATGAGTTAACTTATTTTTAATACAACTTAATGAATAGAATATATAATAGTCTATTATTTCAATTCTTTAACTAGATACAAATTGAGTCTTGCGCCTTATAATTACCTAGAAAATTTGTATAGCAGATTACTATTCACATTTGACCTACGAGGGTGATATAAAGGCATACTTCTCATGAGCACGTAAAGTACTGATGTTAATACACTTAATAAGCTTTAAGGGTGGAATTCAGGTAATCTGTCAGTTTCGCCCGCTTTATGAAGCTACGTATTAAATAACCCACTTGTCTCGTCTTCAAATTAATATTCACTCCTCCTTATTAAGGAACATTATCTCAAATAATGTTATAACGACGTAGAGTTATTCAACGACATAACTCTAAGTGTCGGTTTTTACTTGAAATTAATATGTTATGTGAATAAGATTATATTTAACTGATAAAGAAACATAATACCTTTAGTATTTTTGTTGAGGATATACTGTACCAAATTCTATTTCCTTAAATCGTACCTACTGTCATAGGTTTTTTCTTCAAACAAGTCTAGTTATCACAGCATGATCCTCAGCTAATCTCAGTAAAGTAAGGGACACGAGTGTAATATCTTTTAAAGTATAACCTCGTAAAGGGGCGTCTTGCCTCGGGAAGAAGACTTAATACTTTATAAGAGTTCGTATGAGATAACTTGCTTGCGTTTTATGACATTTTTAATCGCCCAAGTTCATTGACCCTGGCGTTATATAAGACGATTGGTTAAATCAAAATGAAGGTTTATGATAGCAATATAGCTTAATTTAAACATATTTACATTAAAAAAATTGTTATGACTGTACTGGGTATATACTATATATTATATATAACAAACGACCAGCCCAGACTTCGCACGCATATATTACGCTTATTTTATATATCCCCTTTAATCACTCTATCTATGAAAATCGGTAGTGTAGTTTTAAAGATTTCAGTATACATAGGGACAGACAGAAGAAAGCAACTTTGTTTTATACTGTGTTATAATTTGTACCGATTTTTTTAAAGATACATAATTATACATCATTACATAGTATAAAACAAAGTCGCTATCGCTGTCTGTCTGTCCCTATGTATGCTTAGATCTTTAAAACTACGCAACGAATTTTGATGCAGTTTTTTTAAATAGATAGAGTGATTCTTAAGGAAGGTTTATATGTATAATACATGCATAATATAGTAGAGAAAGACTGATAAATTTAGATGTTTCTAATGTGATGTCGTATCTGTATAATCTTATCATAAACTTTGCTGTTAAATGAACACATATCAAAGAATCTTTCTTTAATACGAAGTTTATAACCTAAAAGCATATTTCTCTAAGTTCCAAGTTAATATCGAACATGTAGAACGGAGAGCAAATCTCAATCTGTTCGTTAGAACCACAGACTGTATATTAAAGTTGAAACATTTTAGCGGCATTACTCCTACACGTGTCTCGATTAAGTTACTTAGTAGTCCCTGTATAGGCTAAGAGTTGGTTTATATGAAAAAAATATGTTTTTTCATTTCGCTTATTCTGTATTGGAATTTCATTTGTTCATGCTTTATTTTAAAAAACAGATTAAAATATTGAAATATTATTAATACCATGAGAGTTTCATTCTGATCTGTATAAATTGCAATACTATCCACATAACATTGACGTCTGGTAATCGGCCACAGTGCGCTTTGAAATAGTTTTTTTTTGCCATTTGTCACCACCTCATTGAGTCAGCTCTCTTACATGTTATTTTAATATTATTCGGACTGCAAGAAGAGAGCGTATTTTTTCTTAAAAGGCCGGTAACTCACTCTATAGCCGATTAGCTCCACGAGTGTTCACAGGCAGCGATGATCAGATAGCTCGCTGGCTTGTTTGACCCCTATTTAATAAAAATATTTATAGTGTCATAAAAAAAACTACTACAAAAATTACGACCTTTTTCAGAGAAATTAATTCTGTATTGAATACGTATATAATATTTGATAACAACTGCTTAAAACTGACTCTTACACCATTGGCGAATTCAGAAGATCGTGACTGAAATTTCATATTAAAAGCAAGTTAATTTAGCTTCGGTCTGAGCTCGCACTCATTAAATGTGGTATGCCCTTAGACCTAGCTCTGTCGAATCAATTACTGGAGATGTTATCGCAATATTAGAGACGCAATGCTCTTTACTTTATGATTTTTATGTAGACAATAAAGTTACACGTACAAAAAATATAATGTTTATTATTGAAGATTACGAATATTACTACTGTTTCACAGTTTATTTAAGCTTTAACAGAAACCATCCTTATTATACAAGTACATGTTCTGTAATATGTATCTCTTACCTAGTCTATTAAGGCACTTCATTACAAAAACTAGTTATGTATTATCCACATTATAATTACGTGTTCTTATCGCCCTGGTTGCCTAAAGGATATTACGTCCTAGCGATAAAGCCTTCGGTTACTAAAATTATAATTTAAACCCTATGTATGCGTTTTTTGTCAATAAAGTGCATTCAATTTTTTATTTTTATTTAATAAAGGTTTCAATAACACAACATACTTATATTTTATACACAACACGTTACGACAAGTCACGACATAACTCCCTAATAGTTTACCTTAAATTATGTACAAAACGGTTATATTTAGAAAATAACACAAGAACTCAATACCGTTATTTCTTAAGAAACGCTTTAACACTAAGTTCCGATAATAGTGACTTAGAAAAATTGTCCCGAATTTATTAACCAGTAAAACGAAGGTCTTTTGTCGCGTTCATGTTTCGGTATATCGGCGCGATAGCCTCACGAAAGCGACGTTGAATTAATCAAGCCAAAGCTAATAGAAGTTTTATTGTAAGCCAATTGTGCTTTAATCTAATCGGCGGCTTGTTATATTTTGATATACGCGTTACAATTGCCAAATGAAACGTGGATTTCCCGTCCACCGTAATCACCGTGTAATCCATCAAGCAAACGACGTCAAACGATTTGCCTACAAACGTACTTATTGTCACAATTTTGTGAGCATGATTGATATTTCTGAGAGCTCCATTTAAGAATAGCACTTTTTCTATATAGTATTTCGATGAACTGAACGTTGAGTTCTCGCAATTTGTTCAATTAAATAAACTTAATGTTTAACTGGTCGCTGAACCTAATGAATATCTGTTATAAATACTTAAAATTTGTTAATATGTGAAGTTTTTTAAATCTCTAGATCTATTTAAGGTATTTTGAAGACAATTATCATGCAAACATTAAAACAGATGAAACAACAAACATCCATATTAGAAACAAAAGCTTAAAGTACTTAATTTCAATCACATTACTATTTATTTCAACAAAACATTTAAAAGGCAGACATTAAATATGTATGTGAAAATTAAAAGCTTTGTTATGATATCCTTGACCAAAATAGTAGCGGCGATAGAATCTGGCTTACAATTTTCTTGTTCAGGCTATGCCCCCTGGCCCGTACCCGCTCATGCGATAAAACAATTACCCCAATGTAGCTAAGCTTAGCTTCACGTAAATTCGTTATAACGAAAACTTTAATGAGATTTCATTAAGTATGCAAATAGTAATTGCCTGTTGTTAAAAATCAAAGAGTTGATAACGTTTCGTCACCCCTTTTGTTTGCTGTTAAACCGAATTTTATACTAGTTAAACTTATCCTGCATTTGTAATGAAAATAACGACAATATTCTATATTAATTTTTAACAAAATACTTATTAAAAGAATCTATAGAATATTTTCCAAATATAATCAGTATTTATGTACGAATATAGGTACTGACGGTATGCGACTAACTATTTATTATTAAAACATCCTTACATACGCGGTATCGTCAGCAATCAACATCGATAAGAAGTCAAAAGAGAATAAATACAAACAAATTACAATAGGTCATTATCAGATGCCTGTAGATGTCGTGTCGGCTAAGCAGCTCGCGTGTATTTCATCTTGATATACTGCGGCTCACGCTAATTATGGTTTCGCTTTGAAATATACGCCGAGTTATTCAATTGCTACATTATAATACATGAAAGGCTTATGTATCGAATGTGATACCGTTAGAAACACTCCATATAAGTTAATTTTTAAACAAGATCGTTTAAAGTTCTAAAGCATATCGACGAAAAGTCAATTTAAAACTTAAAAAGCAGACGTGTTTAATTCTGTATATAACAACACTTTGATGCGAAGAAATTGTAATAGATATATACGAAAAAAATTAAAAGCCTCGTCTCGACGTGCAAAAAAATAATTTGTTAATGTGTATTTAGTACATGCCACGTGCAAATATTTACGGCATTTTTAGCGTGCTCATAGACATGGCAACTCTCACGTATGCAAATTGGTGATACAACAGCCAAGTCCCAGCGGCGTCGAGACTGCAATACTGATTCCTGAATTCACACCTGCACTATTCCCACGTCCACACGTCACATACCCTATTCAAACTTCATTTACATCGAAACATTGTCAACGAAACAACTTCGTCTTTTTGTTGCTTTAGCCAATCAAATTGGGTTTGCTCAGTTGCTGCTTGCTCGTCGCTTTACCTATAAATAGGTTTTAACTTAGTGTATGCGGGAATCGCAATTATATTTTAGTTTTAAATTTCTTTGTGCCAATATATCGTTATTATTACGCACTTCTTTATTCAAAAATGTCAAATTTTACTGAAAACGTCAAAATTTGTACAAAATTTAAAACGACATAGCTGAAAGGTTCCTCGTGTATTTGCGTCTCGAAGTGTATTCCGCTTCAAGAAGCAAAATCCCAGTATGTCTCCACATTTTAAAATTGGAAACATAACACGTTGTGAAATTCTATGTATAATTTTTATAGAATACTAAATTTTCACTCGTCTAGTATAAAAGACAGTGACGGCTGGCTTCCTGAAAAATGTATTCCATAAGGCGAACGCAAATAGGTGAACACATTGAAAAGTCTTCCCGCCGTCTTACGGCATGTCAGTGGAGACGTTTAGGTTTTTTAAACTTCACACTCTGAAGAGCATTTACAAAGAACGTAATACTCGCTCGTTCGTATTCTTTAAATACAATTTTCACTCGACTTATTTCACTTCTTTGTAGAAATACATATTCGAAGAATTTATTTAACAGTTACACATACGTTGTGTGAGTTATAAATTACACTAACATGTCTTAGTGTATAATAGTTCTGGCCTTATCTTTAGTTTATATTATACCCGCTTTATGATAATGGAACGAAATCATACATAATGGAACGAATGCTTTTGATTATAATTGTTAATGCATTTTGATATATGATGCGGAATGTTGCCATTTTCTATTTTCAAAATGGATTGATCTCTCTCTCTCTCTTAAAAGAGAGGTAAATAAGGTTAGGTTTTGAATGTTAAGTTTTCTAGCATCGTTTTTTCAAACTATTTACAGTGCGGGTCACGTGCCATTTTCAGTTATTTCGCTTTTGAATATTTTCATTGGAATCGAGATTGTTATTGCTTGCAAAACCAGTGAGTGCGTGGTGTGCCGTGTGTGACTTTATCCACTATTGCCAGTTTGGTACCAAATAAAATAAAAACATTGTTTTATTTGGTACCTCGTATTTTCATAACAGCGAAATGAAAACTAAATTTTTATACATAAATAGAAATTTACTATTAAATTTATAAAGAACTAAACAAAAATGTTGTCGCGATAATTATTACCTTATTGTTGTTTCATTGCACTGGCAACAATACCATAGAGAAATTTATCTTGACAGGCCGGTGACAGTTGTTGTCACATTTTCAAACTATCGAAATTTGAATTTAACACGACAGGGTCCACATAAGTGGAGGTAAAATATAAGGTATATATTCTTTAAAGTTATCTGTAGAGTAGATTTTCGCTTTCTACTTATAGTAGATTTGTATTTTTACACGCTATAAATGGGCATCTCCATAGCGTTTTAAATAGGATGAATTAATAGTACAAATAATTACTTATAGCGAACGATGTGCTTAATACAATGTAATACAAACTATGTATATTGTATAAATAATAATATTTCCTCTTTATTTCCAGATCATGTTCGCGAATTCTCATGCGGCACTCTGTACTACAGGACGTTCTTTGTGGATTCCAAACGAGATGCGCTCTACGTCGGTGCAATGTAAGTATAATATCCTGATCCAATCTCGAATAAGAAATTATTTCATTATTAGCAACAAAGTAATTTAAAATCGTCACAAAATTTATTTAAGAGGGTCTTTAGGGTCAGTCAAGTACAAACTTCTTTAACTATTAACCACTGAAAATTACTTCTTAAAAATAAAAAATAAAAATACATTTATTGAGAAACGTTACAAAATTTGCATTTGCACAGCTTCCACAGAAGGTTTCCCTGTGTTGTGGAAGATTGACTTCTTATATATACATTTTAATTAAGTACCTATAAAGCGTACACATGTACTTGGATCTATGTTATATGAAGGTAGATGTGAATCTTCTAGCACGCGATGTGTGGCAATTGGTTGTCGGCCATTAAAAGGAATACAAATAATCTATGAGTTTAATTATAATATTCAAAACACTATTTGCTGTATTTTTCTTTCTAGTTTTAATGTGTATTTCAGTATTGTACATAGTATATTGACAATAAAGAATTTCTATTATTATTATTATTATTAATTCAATTGTAATCCTCAGTAAATACGTAACATTTGTTGACTATAATATTATTCTCAAGCTCTCACATCAAATAGAAAGAACTACTATATCTCAATAATACACAATACTGAATGGAGAATTTATTCTTACACAACAATTAGACCTGCCATCTTTACATTCGAATCCCAACGCTTACCCAACCTGTCACTATTTTTTTTAACCAGAGTTGCCAACATACTAAAAAAAATATATTACCCATCATATTTTTAAATTTAAACAATTTATATTGAGCACGTATTAAAACATATTACTCAAAAATTATTATAATATTATTTAATTAAGCCTTAATTAAGCCTTACTCAATAATGCTGAAACTGAATAACTCTTAAGTCATGTTGCAACTAAATACGTCCGTTGTACCGTCACAAAACTTTTCCCATAATATTGTATCCTATCATTTTGAACACGAATCGATATGAACTTCTCATTACAGTTTGTCGGTACAATGTATCTTTGTATCGCGGAGCTATTTTACAACAAAATCTATATTGTACATTCTATACGACAATTGAAATACCCGCTAATATTAGTTTTTTCATTTATTATCTATAATATAAAAAATGAAAGGCAAAATGTGTTAGTAAACGCATAACTCGACAGCTGAACCGATTTACATAATTCTTTTTTTAGAATACTCTTGGATGTATGGGGATGGTTTTTAAGCAAAAAAAATGGTAGATTTAGGGAATAAAGTTTCGGTTCAGTTATAAGTTGCGTTGGGCCGGCTAGTTTATTATAAAGACGAGAGAAGGGAAATAATACTGCATACGATTATATCAGGAAAATATAACATATTAGTATGTATAAATATTATATTGACCCCATTTTCAAACACATTCTAAACTAAAACATTTTTTATTGTTTCAGGGATCGATTATATCGTCTTAACATGAACAATATCAGCGCATCGCACTGTGACGTAAGTAAACTATTTTTATAATATCAATATTATAACTGGCAACACTAAAGAAAAGATTAAAAAATATATTATATTGCAAAGGATGCTTAAACGTTTTTATCGTCTGGTAACACTTCAGGTAGATAATCTGTGGGGTGTATTTATTACTTTTAATTAAGCGCGCGCATGCATACCGTTTTTCACTTTTCTTCTTACCCTTTTCCGTAACCAACCATTTTTATTAAATCCTTGTTTTTGTTACAGAGAGATGCTTTAAACCTAGAACCGAGTAACGTAGCACAATGCGTTTCGAAAGGAAAATCAGAGGTAAGAAGTTTTAATTAATTAATCTACGTTTTTTCAAATTAACAATTTTAGATTATTATACCTACTTATCTTTCTAATGAAAATATTTTTAATTAGAAAAAGATGTACCATTTTCATTGAAAAATAAATCATATTTCGTTTGCAACCAAATATTTGGTGTGGTTACGTGGTGATAAACAAAAAAATTTGCGAGGCGTCGAAATATTGTTACTCCTCTTAACCAATATAGAATATTATTATGCTTGTTAGAAATGCTGTATAGTGATAGTACTGTTTCGTTCTAATTACTAACACAAACAAAATTACAAAAACGAAACGCTTATTTTTTAATATTTTATTTAAAACACACTGAGATACCCAAAAGCCAAGCGCGGTGACGCGTCGCTGTTATTTCATGAAATCAATTACAACCCTTTGTTCTCCACTAAATTGCCCACAACTAGCACTATTTCCGTCAAGATTTAATCTCATTTTTAACGGTGAGCGGCGGGAAGCGGGCATATTTCATAGCGGGAGCTTAAAGCCACGCTCTACTCGCTATATTAAGGCCGTTAATTTTGATTTACAATCGCTACGTAGGAGCAATATTTGTTTTATTTCCACGTTACACCGCGGTCCTGAGATTGGGCGGATCGCAAAGTTGGCTGCACAATTCACTAATTCAATAATTACCGAGGCCTGCGCTCTCCACGCTTTTATGGTTTCAAATGATTTATATTCTATTACGAGAAACTAATCATTTTTTCTTTGGAATAAAATGTTGTTGTGTTTGTTTATAAATTAAAATTAGTAAGTATATAGTATTTAAAAATTCAATTTACATATCTTAGCAGGTATAATTTGTGACCGTTTATTTAAAAAACTAGAGCATGAAAAAGTATACTTTTACGCAATATACTTAAACAAATTCTATTCAGCATATTGCGTAAGAATATAAGTTCACAAATAACCACAAAATGTGGATTTAACATATAGACGAAAGAATATAAAAGGCGAAACTTTTATTACATAAAAAGCGATAGACCACATGCTACCCGCTCGTACTTGGAAAGAAAAAATAAATTCTTTTTATTAGTATAAAAGAGGGTTATAAAAAAGAATTATTTTCGAGTCTCTTACCTCAATCGCGGATGAAATGGCTACTCTTTGAAAGCTATAATCAAAGTTTCGCTGTCTACGAGTTTTCCTTTCTCTAAACACGATGTCGTAACATGAAAAAGGCCGGGGATAGCCGTCGGCAGATTCTGTGAGGCTATCGACTTGACACTGCTCTTGTTGTTTTAAGTCATTGCTCTTTGTGATCGGATCGGGGAAATCGCTAGATAAAAGCTTCATTACAAATCCTTGCATTAAGCATGCGATAAGAGATTGATGGTTTATTGTAGCATTTTTATATACTAAAATTCTTAATAAACGTAAAATGCCTTCGAAATAAATATTACGTAAAAAATACTTAGTTCAAATGATACAGTTTAACAAAGGAGCTAATCAAAGATATTTCAATACCAAATTACAATATTAATACTTTACGAAAAAATACAATACTAAAGACATAAAGAATTATTTTCCGATCCTAGCTATATAGTTAATTTCTTGTTAAGCCGTTAAAAACGTCTTCAAGCGATTGTTGAAATAAACGAGCATTACTAATGGACAATTAGCAATGCAAATATGCTATATCTACCCCAAGCCATTACGTATAGAAATATTAGTTCGATTCATGCTAAAACCACTCTAAAAAAAACGCGGGATGGAGCAAAGCCGGTCGTAAATCTACTTACGTACAAAGTGGCGAATAATTAACGAAATGGACCAATCGAAAGCATTAGTTGGAAGTGAAGTTATGCGAGCGCCCGGCTAAGTGCCGTTAAAAGAAACTCAAACGTGAGTCTGATTGTTCGCTTAATTCTGATTGTTTCTAAGCGTAAAACATTTCTCCCGACACTACAACGGTCGAACGTTCCGAGTATATTAATCCGATAATTACTTTACAACAATCTCTCGGAAAGTTACCTCCACGCCTGAAAGAAAGTGTAGCGTAAGTTTTTATGAGAAAACAAAGAACTCGGCCTAATTGTTTATTTTCACGCGCCTGTTCTACGGAAACTACGAACTTGGATTACGTCGGCCGAAAGAAATGAACATCGCATTTAGTGGTCAAGTAACTAACAATAATAAAACCCGAATTCGTGATCCATTTTCTTATTTCACAATCATTTTTTTTCATTTTCATTTATATATCATACAATAATTACAAATCTCTTTGATGAAATGATCTCGGAACAAGCGTAATGTTCGAAACAAATTCAGCGACAATCCTATCTGGTCTCTCATTTCCTCCGTTCTGAGTTTCATAAAATCAAAACAGAAACACCACACAATAGTACCTGGATAACCACAGTGACGTGGAGAAAATTAGTTTCAATCTCTCGACAAACCGCAACCGCATATCACTACAGTATTGCTTTTGAAATATCACAAAAATGTATCGTTATATATCGGTAAGCGCATATCATATTGACCCATTTAATCTCAACTGTTTGCTTAATCATTTTACTATCGAGCTATTAACAACTCTCGCGATAATGTTAAAATATTGCATAAATTTTTGAGTGCTCCGCTAACACTAATCAGTGGTACTATCAACAGAAGATTGTTTTAAATTCCTTTATTGAACGTGCATGAAGCTGGACTTCACGTAAAAATGGAGTTAAAAGTATTCCATATGCAGATGTCGTCTGTTTTATCAAAGAAGCTGCAACAGCTGAATATTCATTACGGTGCGAATTCACTTATGAAGTGAAATGTATTGAAATTATTTCAAGCATCATTTTGTTCACTAAAACGAGCAACGCACACTCCTGTCACACGGAATATTAATGTCCCGTTCAATATTTATGTTGGACGCAAATTTACATAATCACGGCCAGTGAACGTTCACTCTTTGGAATTACTATTATTCCAATAAAATTTCGATGCATCGAATATGTGCGGTTCCTTCATTACGTTACAATTTATCACGCCTGAATCTCGCTGAAGCTTCATTTGGGTGCGACACAATTATCGACGCACGCGCTGCAATGTTCCTCTTAACAACTGCAAATTGAGTTAACATCAACTGACTGTCAATAGTGCCATTGCTATATTCATCGTTTGTTAAATCTTCATACATTAATATCTACCTTAATAGAATATTCCCAATGAATACTTAAATCCTCGACCATTCTTTCTATATATTCCGCTACATAGAATAGGAATAATTTAGTGTTCACTATTTACAAAATTTGCTTTGTTTCCAGCATTTCGATTGCCGCAATCACATACGGGTGATCCAGCCAATGGGAGATGGATCTCGTCTGTACATCTGTGGAACTAACGCACACAGCCCTAAGGATTGGGTACTCTATGTAAGTATTACCTAATTATTTATTATAAAGGCATCATAGACTTGAAAATTAGAGTGTTCTTTAGATATCTAACTTTATACGTAACTCTGTATGTGCCATGACTCATATAAATAAATCTTACAAATACTCCATACGTCTTATCCCCTGAATTTAATTGGACGGGTTTCGTAAGAGATAAGATTGCTAGTTTGTGACTGTTATTTGGCACAGTTACATAAACGGGAAGGCTATTATCTCTGCCACAGCTTCTTGGAGTAGTCTCATACAAGGATATTGGATATACGCCAAAGATGCAACAGATCTCAACAGGTTTCACATTAGTCTCTTAAATAGCAAGAGACACGTCGTATATGTTGTATCGTTTTAAACGAATATAAACCATAGAAGCAATTAATAAAAATAAAAATCTTTGTCTAAGTAAAATACAGCCATTACTAATTAATTAAAAGAAGGTTAATAAATGCGTTTAATAGTATACAAACTCGCAAGATATCTATTGCTATTTAAAAACATGAGGAAAAAGATATTACATAGCGTATTCTATCAGGTACCAATACTTCGATATTCACAAAATTTCTATATAAAATGCTTCCATATCCCGAAAGATTTCCTATTCGTCTAAGATCGGTTTCAGTAGGAGATGCATCCGTGAGTACGCAAAGTAACTTCACGCTTGCAACCGCGGCAAATTTCACGGGTACTGACTCCAAATGACGCCGTAACACGCGAACAGATTTTTCTCGACGCTTCTTAAGGTATTTCTGACTGAAAGACTTCAGAAACGCGGTATCTTTAGACTATTTACCCGACTACGGCAAAGCCAAAGGAGGAGGGTTATGATTTTGACAGGCTATGTATGTATGTATGTATGTATGTTCATCTGTTCCCTCGTAACTTCTAAACCACTAATCAGAATTCGACAAATGACATATCATTAGAAGCGTCTTAATTGTC
>DWAJ01000295.1:0-37577 GCA_018238005.1 Eurema mandarina
TATATTCAATAATATTTAAAAGTTAACAGAACTTCGAAACATTAAGGTAAGAACCATTTTCTTGAGACAGTCTGTCGTGTACACTGTACAGAACTGGTATAGTGATAATTTTGATGTTTATCAAACGATATAAAAATATTATGTTTATTAAAAGGTCAATGACTGATGAAGTAACTTAATCTTAACAGGTTAATTAATGAACAATAATGAACGGTAATGATAGTAAAATCATGCATTGAGCGTGACCGACGAAACGTGTAACAATATTCCAGTAAATTATCTCGTACAGATATTGGGCTAGAAGTTCTTTTAAAAATTATGTAAGGCATATTATATCTAGTAGGTACTATGGACTAGAATTTAATGTAATTTGAACGTTCCTCATATGTCTATTTTTATATTATTATAAACCGCATTGAACCCTTCCCAATTTTGACTATCTCAAACAGACAGGCTAAAGATTACGATTGATATAATTATTGTTTAAGGTATTACATTTGAATTATAGGTTAATATCTAGACAAGACCTATCTCACTGTAGGTTATACGTTTATTATTTTCAAATACAGTTAGTTATGTATACAGCAACGCACGCGTTGATAATGCATAATGGCCTTGATTTGCAATGAGCGTTTCCTGTCCAAGTACATGTTCCGTCACTGCTGGATTTTGCAATAAATGGGAATTACCCGTTTTGCTGCTTCCCCGATTTAAAGATAATGGCCGTATTATCTGCCCTCGTAAAAGTTTCGTAACGTACATATGTATCCTACTTTAAGGATGTATTTGTTGAGAAGAGAATTCAAAGTGTGTATGTGTATATTGAATAACAATCAAAAGTTATGAACATATCCATACTAATATTAAAAATGCGAAAGTAGCTATGTCTGTCCGTCTGTCTTTCCATCAGGATAAAAAAAAAAATTAATCAACCCCAAAAGGTTGCGCTAGGGGTTGAAACTTTTTTATAATTTTATGGTTTCACGGCCAAATCGCTGAACCGATTGTAATGAAATTGGTACAGAGATGGTTTAGAGCTTGAGATAAAACATCTAAGGCTACTTTTTAACTCGAAAAAGGGTTTTAAGGGGGGGAGGGGGGTCAAAATTTACATGAAAGTCCACGTGGACGGAACCCCGGGCAATAACTAGTAATGAATACAATAAACTCTTCAATAATATCATCTCGTCCTCATCCAGTAACTAATGAACCGTAACAGCGTTGTGGTTCCTCAAAGTAATACAGGCATTTACGTTCGATCTAGAACATTGCTCCAAGATCAATAATAGTCTCGGAAAGTCAATGATGCGCGTTGGGGAAACACAATAGCTATTGGTTGCTCGCCAAATAAAGATGACGTAATCTTGTTTGTGAGTCATGTAAGATCTCATACGTCACGCTAATGGGTAACATGGAGTAGGTAGCTTTCAAGTCTTTCAACGGCCTTGGTTACAAGATTTGTAAAAATGCTATAACATTTATTGCTATAGTGCTGATGATCTTTCAAACACAGAATCAAGTAAATATCTTCTTAGAATTAAATATGACTAAGCATTTAGCAATACAAAATTTAGTACCATGATGTACATGAACTCTCTTCCTTAATCAAGTAGGAATTATTTACTTATGAGTGTAGTATTTGTGATACTCTAGAAAACGCTTAAAGTACTTTACCTTGAAGTTGGTTCGATACCTGTTTTAATATAAAAATGTTTAAGTAACATTATAAGATAACATCTCTTAAAATCTGATACCGAATATTTCTTATTCCGAGATGTTTTATATCTAAACATATATTCCTACTTTTCTTATTTAAATTAATGGATTTGTAACTTTATTTCTACAGTTTATGGTACTCTTCTCGAGGACGACTTACGCGGTGACACATCGGGCAACTTCAAGCGGCTAATGACATCTCTTTGCATGGTGAGTTAATTGTTTATTCATATGCAAAATTATATTTGTTTAATCTATACAAATAATAAAAACGTAACGAGTCGCTGTCCGTACATGGAAGATATATGAGAAAAAATATTATAGGAGACCTTTATTAACGCAATAGAAACCAAAACAATGATTTTTGGAATTTTTGTCTGTTTGTCTGTTTGTTTGTGTACGCTAATCTCTAAGCTTAACTTAACATTTAGTCTTTAATTCATGTCCATCGGTTGATAAATAAAAAAGTTATAGCAATTTAAAGCATCACGTTGAACTTGCTGAACGTTTGTTGGCGCGGGTTAGGCATTTTCAAAAATGCCACTCAAAGTCATTTTTCTACGCGGACGTAGTCGCGGGCCCAGCTAGTTATAAATATAACTGTTTGTAATGAGTACAAATGAGATAATGAGTAAAAAAGGACTTAATTTGTTTTAGTTGTGAAAGCATAAATATAATGTATGTGATTATTGACGCCCGCTGGTTTCGATCCATCGTGGATTCGATCCCCACACCGGAAAAATATGTTTATAATTTACATTTGTATTTTCCTGAAAGATGGGTGTTGCTGTGTATTGTCAGAATGTATTTACAAAAGTTGCCATAGTACAATATCTGCTTAGTGTGGGACTAATCACTAGATGGCGCTGTTTATAACTGCCTAAAAATATTTATGATTATTTTATTATTTCCAGGGTAACCGATCTGAAGACTTCCACGTTGACCAAAACCAAGCGAGGGAAGACGCTAGAAGTCTCTTGCAAGCTGGTAAGTCTATACAACTATACTTATTAGATATCACATATTTTATTAAGTATTGGTTTTATAAAATTACCTGTCCAGGGCAAGTAAAACATGACCCCAATATTTTCTATATGGATCAAAACCAAAGTAAAGCAAAAATCATAAAAAACCTGTCCTGTTGTTCTCTCCCTAGATTAAACACTAGAGTTTTAACTGCTAGAACAATCGCCATTTATTTATCCTCCTTCAATTCTAATAATCTTTTCCTTCTATTTTTATTAACTAATGTGGCTTAAAACTTATAAAGCCTTTTTTCATGTAAACTGTAAATCAAAGATCACATATTGAGATTGCCGAAAATGTAAAAAAAAATTCGTTAATACTACTTTTTGAGTGATGAGCATCTAATTATCTAATTACTATTTTTTTTAAATATTAATTTGTATATATAATAATTATAATCTATAATATTCCAGGCGAGCTCCGTCTCGGCACGGACGAGTCGATCTTCAACGCGGTGCTGTGCTCGCGCTCGTTCCCGCAGCTCGCGCAAGTGTTCCAGGAGTACCAGTTCCTCACTGGACATGACATCGATGACGCTATCAAGGCGGAGTTCTCCGGAGATCTGGAAAAGGCCCTGCGTGCTATTGGTAAGGATATAAAGATTTTTTAATTAATCATTTGTGAACATTGATTGAGGTAGTTGAAAGGCATTTTAATAGAATGGAGTCGCACTTAGTTGAGAAATGTCTTTTTTATTGTAAAATAGGCTATAATCGAGAACGTACAAGGTAGAAAGTGGTCAATGCCGTCCAGTGAATACATCTAGAGCTTATTGAAAACTACGCTCATTTGTAGATGTACAATAAATCGTATTAGTTCGGAAATACCTCACGAAAAACTTTATTACTAATCCGAAACAGTTTTTTTATATACAATTGTTTAATTAATAATTATAGAAAAGTCAGTCGTTAAACTACACCTAAAACGACATTCATTAAAAAGTATTCTATATGGTCTAATCGAGAAACTTCCCCAATTTTTGAAGTCGGTTAAAATTAAAAATGTAATTCAATAATTTTCCAGTGAAAGTCGTCCGCAACAAGCCGCTGTTCTTCGGCGAGCGGCTCCACAAGTCCATGAAGGGTCTGGGCACCAACGACCGGCAGCTCATCCGCATCATGGTGACGCGCTGCGAGGTGGACCTCGGAGACATCGCCGAGATGTTCCAGGCCAAGTACGGGGAGTCTCTGCAGAGCTGGATCGAGGTAAGTGCTGGGCTATGTAGCGACAAGTATTCGTATAGTACTTTTGTCGTCTTTTTTTATCGTAGGATCCGCTTCGAGGACCATAATCGTGGTCATATGCGGAACTTCTGCATCTATTTTTATATTGTAGAAAGAAAGACATTTAAAGAAATACATCCTGTATTTCTGTAAGGGATAGTGAGAACGAAGAACGAAGAAAGCCTTCCCCCAGGCTTTAGACTGTGTACCAAATTTCGTTCCAATCGGTTCAGCAGTTTTAGCGTGATGAAAAGACAGACAGACAGACAGAGGTACTTTCGAATTTATAATATTGGTATGGCTTCCTCATATCAGTCACCCTTTTGCAGACGCAGTGCATTCCTAAATCTTTTCATTTTTAAGTTCCAAGATGGTTTCTCACAAAAGCACGTAAAACAAATATAGCATTGCTATGTGCGTGAATAATATAAACAATGTTTTGTTAAGAATAGTAACGTTAAAAATAACTCATGATTAGCACTGATTCACTAAGTATTTAATGTGACGCCATTTGAGTCATCGAGTGACTGCTGACCCAGTTCTATAATGACGTCAAAATACGTAGTTCATTTGATGAGGAACAATGACGCATCTCATATTATATTATTGCAACATCTTATGAACTTGATGTTTTCCTGTTACATTCTCGTAAACTTTTTTAACTTTTATTAATTGTTTTCTAAGAAGTCGACCAAGTCTATTATGTTTTAAACAGGTATTAATTATTCAAAGCTAAAATTTTTTATATAAACAATTTTTCTCATTTCCTCAGGGTGACTGCTCCGGCCACTACAAGAAATGTCTCCTTGGATTATTAGGTTTATATTAACCTTCACGATAAAATATGTGTGCTTTATTTTTGTTAAATGCAGTTTTGTAGTAATCTCAAATTGAAATTAGATTCTCATTTAAGATAAGAGCCATCTACCGTTCGGATTCTCAAACATAATTGAAAACATAGATGGCGCTGTTTATTACTTTTGATTTATATATTTACATTATAATTACCTAAAAAGTATTGTTTTAAATATTATATTCAAAAATAAATTTAATTAATTGGTTTACCGTCCAATGGATCTGATAATTATTTTAAACTTTTATTTCCTTTCTTTATAAAAGAACATCAAATTCAAAGAAAATACGTTTTTCGTATGTTTATTTATATTTTTGTAATAGACTTATTATTAGATCATTCTATTTATAAAAAAGTACACCGATTTTCCTCTATTTTTCCATAGTACAACTGTGCCTTGTTATTTACATAAATGTTCAAATAATTTCTTTATTATAAGACTGTTATAAGCCCCATAATAACTATTAAAGAATCTTCTAGAAATTAATTGTTAATTAAATATATATTCTTGAGCTAAGCTTTTTTAAACTACACTTTTATGGACATTGATGTTCACTTTTACTGAGAATTTCTTTAACGATAGCTACTATGAATAATTTTCTAAAATTTGTATGAAACAGTCCAAGTGAAAGCGTTATTAAAGATACATAAGAAATAAAAGTTCCTGCGATAAAAAAAATAAAACACGAAAAAAGCTTATTTACAAAAACCCAGCGATTATTATTTAAAAAATACAGCTTGCTTAACTTTAATAAAATATACATTAAAATAAGGATAAATATTGCAAATAAATAAAAAATATTTTATCTTTTTTATTGAAGCACAATATACTTTCTTGGTAAAACATTTAATTGTTTTAAACTTCGTCTGTTAATAAAATATAATCTATTTCATGCGTATCGTGTCGCTTATGTCATGTGTTTATTGATAATACAATTATGGATACGGCATTTTAAAAGCTTGGTGTTATGTCAGAGTAGATGTGGCATAGATACAATATCCTGCGATAGATATTGTATAAAGTGTTGGAAAGAGACCTTCTGCCTATTTGGGTTTGATAGATCGTTATCTCTTTCCCCCAATTCGAACTATATATATTCGCATAGACTATATCGGCAAATGGTATTTTTCCAAAGGTCGTTTGCATTATTTTTTGCCGGGTAGTGTAGTTATAGTTATATGAAATCTCAATTAATTGTGATTGCTGAATTGTTAAAAATAACTGCTTTACGTGCCTTTATACTGTTGCGGCCAATTTGTATGTCGAATATGAAACTTTCAATTGTACACTCAAATTTATATTATATAAATAAAAGATCTATTGATTGTGTCCGTTTTATTTCCGAATTCTTAACAACCTTTAAGTCATAGTTTACAAATTTAATTTATTTTGAAGTTCCATCTAATCTCTATGTAATAAATTTATTATGTAGTAAGTTATAATGAAATAACAATAATCAATAAACGAAATTTCTATTTAGCTTGTACTGTGACATAATACATATATAATAATATATTAGCTGTTGCCCGCGACTCCGTCCGCGTGGACTTTCATATATACTTTGACCCTCCCTTTTCTCCCTATAACCTCTCTTACCAGTTAAAAAGTAGCCTATCTTTTATCTCAGGCTCTAGACCATCTGCGTACCAAATTGCATTACAATCGGTTTGGCCGTGAAGGCGTAAAATTATAAAAAGTTTCAACCCCTCGCGCAACCTTTTGGGGGTCGATTTAAAAAAAAAGCATATGTCCTTTTCCAGGCTCTAAGCCATCTGTATTCCAAATTTCGTTCTAATCGGTTCCGTAGTTTTAGCGTGATGGAAAGATAGACAGACAGAGTTACTTTCGCATTAATGATATTAGTATGGATATTTAATGAACACTTCCCATAAAGTAAAATCAACATACTAAAAGATTGCAAACCAGTGATGGATCGTCTTGGAAATATAATAAAAATTAAATAATCCCGTAGGCACCGAAAGTACCCCTTGATGAATGAGGTATCAGATATGCAAACAAAATGCAAGCAATCAATTTCGCGCGAAAGGAGATCCCTAGTCGTTTTTAAGGAATTTTAGTTGGGGCGATGAAATAATATAGCATTCTTCATAATTTAAATATTAGGGTATGAATAAACGCAGCTTTAAGAGGTTCGGAGTTTGTGTTTAAATATCAACATAAAATATATTATGTTAAAGGGTTGTACTTTGGATTTAAAACAGATTTTGAAAATTATTATACCAATACAAAGCTTTATTGTTTGACCGTGTCATTAACTGTTTACCCGTAAATGGGGTCAAATGTTAAAAGTAACATCGCGGGAAATATATGCTACTAGTATGTACCTTGTACATACATTAAAATTCGGATATTATAATTGTATAGATGTTGTATTTGGTAAAAAGTGTGGGACCCGTGCGAGTTTCTTACGCCGGTTCTTCTCGCCGGGTTAGTTCCCGAACCGGTGGTAGGCATCATGTAGACTTTCTGAAGGTATTTGATTCAAATTTATTCAGAATAAAATTTATTTTCTTTCTTTCTTTCTTTCTTTCATCATTAAAATATTTTACTCAAGTCACAAATTAATATCAGTACACGAAACGTACTTAATCTTAAACTATTATTATCCTACGTGCCATATTTTTTACCTTTGCTGTTTATTCCAAGATATTATCCAAATAAAAAAAAATTGAAAAACATAGGCTCGTTAACTACAGGGCTACACTATACGCTTGGTGCCTTATTTCCAAGATATATGATACGACCAATCAGCAGTCACCTTTATATTAGAATTTTTCAGAGAATGAAATTGGTTCAGATCTATATTAGTCTCTTGAACAAATAGTTTTATCAGCAGTGTGCTTTACAAAGTACTTCCATCTCGCCGTACGTAGCCAATAGCCATATCTTACGATCTCTTTGTTTAACAATCGCTTTCTATCTTCTATATCGTCTAGATCGATTTTCAAGATTCAACTATATACGTATTATTTAGAACTGATAAGTTAACTTATGTACGTCCAATTTTATTTCTGGTCTAAACTCTAAACCTATTCAGTAGGTCTGTGAAAGAGTTACGAACATCGACGACGACATAATATTATCATTATGAAAATGTACGGATATAAAAAGACGTTTTATTGTTAAAAAAATACATTATATGCTTACTAATTGATTGATTGATTTACCAATCAACTCGAAAAACATCGAAATTTACCCAAAGGCAGTAGCTGGACCAGTTATAATTTGAAAATTGTATTGTAAAGTATTTTGAATATAAATAAATAGGAACTATTCAATCTTAAACGTATTATTAGAAGCCATAATACATTTTATAAAAAGCAGTAACCACTTAAACTCTTACAGGCCAAAAAGCTTCTTAAAGTATTGCCGAATATAGCGCGTTACTCACACGTAGGCGTTACATGTTGATATATCCCTTCACAAATGTAGCTGAAATTTATTGTTTCGAGACTCGAGTCGGCTTTCGCTGAATTACATAATTTAAACTTTATACGTAAGTATTACAATTGTGATGAATACGAGACGTTTGGTAAGTGATGATTGAGCTAAATTAATTGTACAAGTGCTATTTAAATTACGACGCGAGACATATTTTAATTATACTTCACCCGGTAACTTCATTTGTTGGAGCGTTGACTGAATTATTTATTAAGTTATAAAATATTATACAACGTTATTTAATATATAATACTTATGTATAATTAAAATTACTAAGTAGTCTTTCTCTGAAAGAGTATCAAACATTATCTATATTCATCCTGATAAATAATATTAATAAGTAGGTATTAGACGTAGTATGTACTACATACATAGGTATATTCCTTACTCATATTAAGACAAGAGAATCAATCTCAAAGTTACCTGCAACAGGCAGATAACATCATTGTTTTATATCGCTGCAAAACAACCCATAGCGAGTCATCAATAAAGCCCTACTAAATAGTCAATGAGAGCTATAATACTTGCTCTATTAACATTCAGCCTATTCGTATTCAGTCTCCGAATTGACGAGGAATTAATCATTCGGTTCCGATTATTCGAGTCACTACTGCCGGCCAAAACAAATATTGTCGATTGTAAATTAACGTTCAGTAACAGATTTTGTGAATGGCCGATATTCGATGTATAAAGAGGTCCTGTGTACATTTTGATTTCAGAACGATTGTGACGGTTTATTTATGCAATGGCGGTGTGCGGGTCGCTAATTGGTTCTATAATAACTATGAGCGGTAAATCTCGGGTGCATTTTATTTTGTTGCAGTTATAAAAGTAAATTGTAGTGAAATGTAGGCATCGTAAAACAATAAAATTTCAATTTTTTTATACTCAATATACTCCGAATAGGTAGAACTTCTTTTTTTCTTTCTTTTAATCAAGCTACAACTAAGTGTCTTACAAAATAAAAATGTTTTTTTAAATGTCTATTATGTACAGAACACATAATTTCCTCATCAATTTTGAGTTTATGTTGTATAATTAGCACAACTTGGAAGGTTAAATGAATGACTTGAGTCTAATGAGTTGTACAAAATACGAAACAAAATTGTTTTTAACACGCTCAGTGCTCTTATCTCTAATTTTTAATTTTCTCGTAAAAAACCTTAATGGATTTTTTTTATTTCGTCGTTTCAATAACCAGGGGATATCATAAACTAATATAATTGTTAACAATACCTTCTTATCTATGCACTTCGAAGGTGCTACTTAATTTAAAAAATACATTTTTTAAAACGTTTATGTATAGAATACGAACGCGTGCGTGTTGTTTAAAAAAAATGTACTCAATTTTCTACTACATGAGTAAACCGATTGGGTAATTCGTAGGGTTGCGAACACCTTATTTTTAAGCAACATCATTTGAGTGTCGGATTAACGTTAAAATACAATTGTATGTAGGAACACCTTGAGATTTTATTAAATAAATCTAGCCTGACTTACTTTAAGGTTTATTCTAGAAAAAAAGAAAAAAAAATGATAAAAGCATAGATTTTTTTCAGTCTATAGAACATCAATGTCTATGGTTACCAAATACAGAGAAGCAATGTAAAATGTCAGATTTCTACATTGTTTATTTTATGTTTACAAGCGCGCCATATACCAAACACTGGTCGGAACATAAACTGCCCAAATGTGGGACCTCTACAGGTGCACGATCTAATTAGAAACCTGAAACTCGGTATTATTTTTGAGTAAGTGTTTACGAAAACATATGATGTAATTAAAACTTTGAAATAGGTAAAGCAATTAACTATTGTTTTTATCTATAGTTTAATATTATAAATAGAAAAGATTTCATTGTTTTTTAAATGAAACCGGTAGGCAAAAGTATGAGAAAAATTATTATAGTTATTAATTGACCCAGTGACTAATACCCGGTTTTATATAAAGATATGTTCTTTAAAATACCTGTACGAACTAAACATGGAAAAATGTACTCCGTCGCACAAACCTTTTTCATAAACAAAAGTACGCAATTTCCTAATGCCTTGTTTCTTTAGTTTTTCTTAGTCATCTTTAATATAAGAAAACCATAGACAAAACTCGCTATTGTCATTTATCGCATAATAGCTTCACTTTTCATTACGCATTGTACAATGTATGAACGCAGTTTTTCCGCCTTTTGTTTGGAACTAGGAACTATTTATTTTTGAACACGCAACTTCATTTAGATAGCTTAGTCTTTTTATTGAAGTTGAAACTGACTAAGCTATCTCACGTTATTATCTACGTATCTACATTAGCGCTAATTTACGAACAATTCTTTAAATACTCTTTTTTAATATAAATATATAATATTTAAAAACACTAGTAGTCCAGTCAAATAAGGCATTAAAAGAAAACGCGAAAAACCCTTTTTTGCAAACTTTCACCATCAATAAAAAATTTTGCACAACTGGAATTTATAGAGACTTTTCACAATTCGTTTATAATAGTATTATGAACATTCATACCAAGTTTTAGCTCTATGGGAACTATTGTAACCTTACATCTATATCAATGACTAATTTGACTGGACTATAACTGATTCCATAAACGAGATTGTTTTTGGCGGTTAAACAGAAGCTACTATTGATAGATAACAATGCAATTTTACTTGTGTGTCTTCTTTATGTCCTAATAGAAGAAATTCTATACAATTAAAAAAGTACCTAAATGATATAGATATATTATAGTTCAGGCTTAAAGTTCTGAATAATAAAAAGGCAACATTGCTACAAAGCACAAAGCTCGTCACAAGAGTCATCCATAACGTTCAAGCAGGTGCATTTGGAAATACAAACCAAATAATAAATATAGTTGCGGAAGTCATCAGTGCCGTTTGCTAAAACATAAAGTGTTGTACGCTACAGCCAGGATACACTTTAATCCAAACCCAGCTTTGCGTTTAAGATTCACCCAGGGACGAAACGTGTTATTTATAGGCTACATTTATAGATTTTTTTTAATCAAATACCTCCTAAATGTGTGTTCATAAAAAACAGCTTCAGTATCTCTTGCTCTTGGCATTTTGGCCATTTTTTTATTATTATTTATTAAGTAAATGTGTAAAATGTAATCCAAAGTAAGAAAATAATATGATGTTGTATTAAAGAGGCTCTCAGGAGTTTCTACTTTCCGCTGCAGTAAGACGGAACACCTTCAGATTTTGGTCGGTATAAGACCAACATAACCGGTGGTCTTTTGACTTTTACCAAAGGTCCATGCTTATGAAGATTTCTTCTGTTTAATAGAGCAAACTAGCATGAGTTACGAATCTTGTATTTTATTGTAATGGATTATTAGTATTTGCCTAAGGAAAATCTGTCAAGTTCTGGATAGAATAAATAATAAATAAATAAATAAATATTTTCAGGACATTTATACACAGCGCCATCTAGTTCCAAGCTAAGCCGAAGCTTGTGTTATGTCAACTAGATAACGGAATAAATTACATATACATACATACTTTTCTTTTGTAAATGCATACAAACAATATATAGCAACACCCAGACCCCAGAAAAATACAAATGTAAATTACAAATATATTTTTCCGGTGTGGGAATCGAACCCACGACCCATCGCGCAGAAAGCACTTGTGTTACCACTGCGCTAAGCGGTCGTATTTATTAGCGGTCAACGAGAACATTAAACTCGGGTCTAAAAGTATTCAGTTTCAATACCTCGTCGCTAAAGTAATTATAGAAGGTGAAATGGGATCACGTCTGATAGATTGGTGTTTTTCTGGCTTTGGTAAAATAATTTGCTGTTTGGTTCAGCGTAACTTAAATATTATAATTTTATAAGGTTTTTTTAATAAAAATAAATAAAATGAAAAATATTGGAATAAGTAGATATCTTTTTTTTTCATAAATTTTAGACTCCGTTTCAAGGGATTAATTATTTTATTTAAGTAAATCGTTTTAATTTTAAAAACAAACAGCTACAGTCATTCATATTGGTGAACGTTATGGTTATTTTACATTACCTATGTTTTATAACACGAAGGTAAGAATATATAAAAATAATTCCCTATGGCACGGGGAACCATTTAAGATATCCCCAATACTGAATCGTTCCTTGATAAAAATCTTTGGAATTACAAACAAGCACGGCAAAATTAATATTATCCGAATGTCCCATTCGATGACTCCTCAAATATTTGCTCGAAGATTTCCACCCTCGCCCGAACGATGATGAGCGACAAAAATAATGCTATTTTCATAATTCAAAAGACACGACATTTTTCATTACATTCGTAGGCGTCTTATTAAGATCGAATTTCACAATTTTAATGTCTAGTTTTTTGAGCGCTTGGTTTAACAGTAACTGTTCATCTTTGTAAGTATATACCTACCACATACTCATAATACGTTCTTATATTTTTAAATGATTAATTATAGTTATATGGATAATTTGATAAAAATCTACAATATTTTTAGACATAACAACTTCATTACATTGTAAGAATAAAATCCTCCATCTCCTATGCAGCGCGTAGATAATATTCTGACTTTTTATTTTTTATGTTATGGAATTTACTGTATTGTACGCCCTTCTATTGAGTAAATTTTCTGTTATTCACTATCACAAGCTTAACTTTAACAATATATCATTATAAACCGAATTAAAGCTGTATAAATATGCGAGTTAATATGTTTATTAAATTTTAAATTCTCTGGCCTCGAACGGTCGAGGAAATATTAAAATTCCCGACTGTATTAAAGCTGTGTATGCAGGTTGGAATGTACATAACGTTTTACTTAATTTGTTGTTTAATATCAAGTCTAAAGCGAAAATTCTTTTTTTCTCACCCCTTTTATATGATGTAGGTAAACCATGGCAGATTCGATTTTTTTTTTTATGCGATGAAGTAGGGAGACGAGCTGGACGTACTCCTGATGTTAAGAGAAACGCCAGCCCATAACCAGTGCAGTGCTATCCGGAACTTTGCTAAAGCAACTCCGGACAGAGGTGCACTACACCGACGCTCCCCACTTTGAGTCACAAGATGTTGAGACTCATTGGCCCAGTAATTACGCTGGCTATAACAGTGCCCTTCAGACCGGAGCACAGTGACATTTACATATCACTGCTCAGGCGGTAGAATGTCTGGCACTGTGGGGGTACCCACCCAGTCGGTCTCCTGCGAAAGAGACCTACCCCCGATTTGTGACGCTTTTAAAATCAATCTACTATAATATGTTAAGTTTGAACAATCAAAAGTATTAAAAAACAATCAATTATTTGTAAAGTATTCTGTAAAGCATAGCCTACTCGTATAAGCAACTTAAACTCAAAGAAATAAAACGGGCAATCGCGATTTCGTAAGGATATTCGTTCGCGATAAAACTATATTTTCGCGTCTGTTTTATTTACATACCGATACAATTGCTTTCAAACAATCTCACGCGCGTTTGCCCAACACAGTTTCAGGGAATTTTCGCGAGGAGGACGCTATAAATCGGATTTTTCTTTATAATCAGACAACACAAAGACATGCCATGTTCAATGTCAAGTCGACCCCTCATAAAACGGGGATTTGCGAATTTGTGTTTGAGACATTTTCTCTATTGTACGTGAACGTCTTTTGTACCTATTTGAACGTTTTCTTTACTCCCCGTTTGGTAACTTGGTGATTTCTTGTAAACATCGAAAATATCTTCCGCGTTTTCGTTTATGGTCCATTGCTAACCCCTTAATTGGAAACGATTCTATATAGCCCTGCTAAATTCATATAAAAAAAACGACGCATTTAAGGAAAAACATTGGTTTACTTACGTACTAATATTTTAGAACTACCATAGTATTGCATTAAAAACTTTGCTTTAAGTTTCTCTCCCGTGGAACTTGATATTGACGTATGGATTTCTAAAAGAAAATTAATATTTTCAACCGAGAAAAAGTACCTATAGTTTATAATAGTTTTATGAATTGTTACGTCATATTTACATACAGTTATAAGTATAGGTCCCTATAATGTGTATCAAAATTTTGTACACATTATATGAAGTTATGAACATTCCTTTTTATTTCCGCTATGAATTTAATTGATTCAATGCGAGCGAAGCCTCTGGCCAAAGATAGATCAGTAATAAAATTATTGAAATGAATTCTTAACAAAGGAAGCTGCCGCTTATGATTAGTGCAGTGCAGGTAACTTCGCGAAACTAGAATGAAATTCCTTAGCTCGCAGCTTAGACGTTACGTTTGAAACTAATTGCCTTTGAATATTCAACGTAGGCGTTAATTAAGAATTCAGTTAAGTGCTTGTAGCGACCGCTATTCATGCGCCGAGTCTGAATCACGCTTACGATATTTTTCCGAGACTTAGCATATATACAACTTCTCGACATCGAACCATCGGGGCCTAACGGCCGGGCAGTCAGTGGTTCGACTGGTCGAGGATCCTCCCTTTGTTTCAGAGGAAGCTATCACACATATCACATGCTAAAGTTGATTTATAATTAATTAATTTATTATATTAATGCAACTACACGTAAACATAATAGCCAAAGAAAATGGTATTTCACAAATGTTCTACTTCCCGATGGAAAATATTTTAAGTAACAATTCGATGTGAATGTATTATATATACGTTATTATTTAAACATTAAATTTTTTTTAATCGTATAATAATACCTTGAATAAATATATTATATTTATTATAAAGACTATTACAGATTATATTTAGTTACATAAATCTAATTAAATATTACATGTTCAAAGTCGAAAGTTCACGATTAAAAACAAAACCCATTTATTATATTTGCAATTTCGTACTCTTAAGTTATAAGCTCCAACTTAGTTCTTTACTTAGCATTAATGGCTTATAATATTAACTTTCAAATTTTACGTTAAATAGTTATTATTATCGACAAAGTTTTAATGTAAAACCTTGTTGTAAAAGTGTGGTTTTAATATAAATATTAACTCAGCAATATAAATTAAAGTCAGCCTGTCTGTCTGGCTGATCTAATCACATCTAAACTACTAAAAGTTAAAGTAACGCCAAATAATATGTAGAACATTCGCGTAACCTTTTATGAAACATTATCTCTAAAGAATTTAGAGATTGAAATTTGTATGAAAAAAAAATAGAAGGATTAATTAGCAATAACTCCCAGGTATCACATGCCTGCTAAATCAATCTATCAAATATTTCCACAAGCCTACGAACGCGACTACGAAAACAGACGTTAGGGATTTGCTGTAGCTGTAATTCCTAGTTCCTAGTACTGGTAATATATCCATGCCAATGTAACACCTAATGCTAATCAAACAAAGGTTATTTCTGTGTATCAGTTTGCTTTAGTGTTTGGGAGGATTTTGGTGGTCCGCACAATTAGGCTAATGACTCGTGTTGACGAATTAGCCACGCTTCAACAAATGCCTGTTGATTTATATTATTACTATTTAATCTGTGGTTCGTTTGAAATGTCAATCTTTTACGAGAAATGATTTATGAAAACCGCTGGTATTAATGTTTAATTCTAATTGATCAATGCGATCTCGGTACAAATCGTGTTAAATGGTAGACAGGATTTTGTTAAATAAATATTTTTTATTCAAACACCAAAGTCACTATAATTTAGTAATAGTGAGTAGTGTGTTTATAAAGCGAACATAAACAATTTAAAATCTTTAATTTTCACGTAGCACAGTTATAAGTACCGTGTAAATGACGCCAATTTTGTCTAAATAATATGTTCTTCTTATCACTAAACACAACAATTGATGTAAATTGTTTTAAACTTGTACTTTGCATATGTAGTATGGAATAAGCATGTAAGACGAAAGGTATCAAAATATCAATCGGCATGATTTTGTCATGACCGACTGTTCCTTTTGAGTTGCTTTCCTTGCATGCGTGAGCATTTCCCGAAGGCAAGAAAAGGGACCTCAACAGATTAATATATTTCCAAAAGCGTACCAGTGACGACGACTTCAGTACAAAATAGCTGTTATCAGTATATTTCACGAAACGACCGAAGAGTAGGCGATGTTAATGGGCAAAGTTGTGTGAATGTTATTACTTGCCGCATATTAGTTGGTTTGCAGTTCGTATGTTCCTTTAGTTTCTCTCTCCCTGGATAGAACAGTAATTTTAAGATAAACTGCACCGCTCTGTGCACTGATTAGTTCAGCGAAACGCTTAATCACGCCGTAAGGAGAGATTATGCCTGAATAAATGCTGCTGCAAACCGATTTATACACAATTTGTAATTACTTATTTCTCAATATATACAGTGTTTTACAAAACATGTGTCTCTAGTGGTGTACTCTCTATCTAAAACCCTTTTCGAATAAAATAAAATAAAAAATCTATATGTAAAAATAACAATGCAATAAAGTATTAAAGATGAATGATATTAGTGAAAAATTTACAAGAAAATTCAAAGGCTGGCCACTCACGTACGGTTCGTAGACCATATAGACCATAAAGCTAGCAAATCTCGTGAATACGAGACGGTGTTGCCATGTAATTATTAAAATTTTGCAATTTTACTTTTTTTTGTTTGATAAAATTAATTATGTTATTTTTTTTCAAACGTGCTATCGTTTGAAATAAGGACCTACTATCGTTATCAAGTAAGGGGTTTTCGGATCGAACACTTGTTTTGTAACATACTGTAAAGTTAATTGTGTACAGGTTGAGACTACTCGTTACTAATGAAAATTAAAAATAATACGGCATATTGAGAAATATTGTTTAACATCGGAATGCATTCTTCGGTCGCTACACATATAGCATTCTTATATGTGTAGCGACCAAATCCATTGACGGATATTTTTACACATTCCTCACACAAATTACGAAAACAAAATGGTAAAAATGTATCAATGAAATTTCCTTGTAATTTAATTAATCTAACAAACAATCGTTTGATCCGTCCAATATAACAGGTCGGCGACAATTAATTTTGCTTAGATTGGTAATCATTGGAAAATGCTCTCTAAAATATTATTATATTTTGATATTGATCCATAACAGATTATTCAGCCCTTAATTAAAATTGTAATTTTGTGTGTAAAGTGAAGTTAAGAGTTCAATTATAAATAATTCATAATTTATTGTTTATAAAGGCTGGGAGCAATAAATAATGCTTTTACTTTCGTACATAAAATAAAGCGTTTGTTTGATACAACTTAAGAAATATAAAAACTTCTTCTTGCCTACCTTAAAACACAAATTTCCTAAATTAACTATGAAAAATATAGTCAAAATAGCCTAATTAACATCAAATTATTGTAATAATAATTTCACGGCCGGTTGACTTTAGCCATTAATATACTAGGGTTACATAGATGTGCAGGAGACCGCATTAGACCAAACAACCACTTTCGCCATAATTAGCTTGCGTATAATTACTAGTCATTAGCACCCGCATCCCGAATTAACACGTTTGCTGTTTTAAATGAAGCTGGATGCTATCCAAGTACACTTTTACATAAGTAAATAAAGAACAAGCAGAATGAACTTAAAATGGAATACTTATTTACTTATAAATACATATAATATGTATATACGTACGTACTTATAATACGTACTTTGTTTTTGTTATTATATAGTTCTATAAAAAATAAATATCTACCTGAAAACGTCTTCATTCATATATATTTTATCTGCTGTGTAAGTTCGTTTTAATGAAAGGATTTTCTGGTATAAAAATATTTTACTTTGCCCCACTGATATATTTTATTTTAACACATTATTTTTTTTTAATACATAGCTACGGGTACTGACTAATTAAAAAACTGCTTTATCGTTTTTTCGTTAAAAGAAGTGCGAGTTCCATTTACATAAAGTATACCAATAAAGGTAATAAATAAGAATTATTTACGCAATCGGCTTGAAGGTTAAAAATTTTAAAGAGTCAATAAAAGTAATGAGAACATCAAAGACGCTATTAAAATAAATGCCCAATAATAGGTTCCGGTGAACTTTGGATCGTTTCGTGATTATAAGTTTTAATTAAAATTCTTTTCCTAACCATTAATACAATTTTGATAGTATTTTTTTAATATGTTTTTAATTATTTATTGAATAAAAAATCTAGAACATTGATATATTACGATCTCTAAGATTCTTTTAAGACGCACTCATACTTGTAATTCCATGGAGAATGGAAACTCTACTGTTTAAGATTAGCTAAAGTTTAACCACAATTAACGCCTTCAAAATAATCCTATCAAACAGATAAGAGAATACTAAAATATTTTTGGATTAACATTACCAATAGGATTGGATGCTGTTTTTATTTTATAGTTATAGTATGTAGTTATTATATGAGAATAGTTATTATTAAATATTCTTATATAATTACTTTAAAAATTATTCAATTATAATAAATATATAACAATACATAAAAATAAGTCTAACTAAGTGATTATTTTTAACGCACATTACACATGTAGGTATCTACTGCCTACATAATAACAGCACTGACCAGTACAAAATACGTTGCTTCAAGCAATTCGTTAACTACACTAATTAGAAAGGCAATTATAAAAGCAAATGAAAAACCGTTTGACATAACAAAGGGACTTTCATGTAAACAAATTTAAAAAGCAGGAAAAGCCGGTCATTAAACTGAAGTTAGCTAAAACCGCATTATAACGCTCATTTTGTGGATTTCATAAACGTACAGCTTAATACTTAAAACTTTTTGCAAGCGTTTTTATTTTTTTTAATATCTTTTTTATTTAAGGACTTTCTGTGGCGCCAGTATTATTTTCGTTTTTGTGCTTACTGAGGAATAAAAATCTTAATCGGAATCCTCAATTTAAATTTGGAAAAAAATAAAAATTATAATACATCTAATATACTCGGCGTTAAATAAGTCCGTCTGAGGTCCAGATGGAGTTATATCTCCTACTAAGTTTCTTATATGAAACTCTTTGATTCTGTAAGACGCTGTCGTTAATAAAGCTTATGTGTCGTGATGCCCAATAAATGCTGGTAGACCGACCAGTAGTATTTGGATGGTTCCAGTATAAGAAGTTACAATTTAACTTACGAAAAAGATGACCATTGGAAATATAACATAAAACTTTTACATGAAGATTTCTGTGCTGTTTTTTACATGGACAAGTTTCAATTTGATACACATTTTATATGAACACATAATTATCAAACTAATGCATTCGCATAAAGTCTGTATACTACTCTATTAATGGTATAAACTGTCGCTTGCCAATTAATTGGAAGAGATAAGCCCAGATATCGAGTTATAAACTAAGTTTTGGCACGTCATTTATAACCAGTTCATTTGTGGTATTAGTGTGATGGACATTTCGCTTTGGTCCTTCTCTTTGTTTTATTTATTCACATTTACATAACACACACGTACATGCAAACCACTATCTTAGTAACGATGTCAAATGCAATGAAGCAATTAAATTATAAATTGTTATGACAAATAATGAACGTTTATTAGTGATGATGATTATGATTTAGAATAATTTGGAACGATGGCCCATTGTAGATAGGGAGCTTATCAGATTTTAAAGTTTAGTTCAGTTTTTCAAATACGTGAAGCTGGCTTTTATAAGAATTATTCAATATAAATAATCAAATATTAATCGTCAGCGTTTTGTCTGCAGAATAATATACTCATATAGTATATTCATTCATATTAATCTTGATTTTTAATGCTCCAATAAACTTCAATAGGTATGTACTCACTATGCAACAGACACGCGGGCTGTGAATGAAGATATGTTTAAAGGCACTGAGTCAGAAAAAGATATATTGTTCGTTGCATCTGAGAAAACTCTGTTACTTCACGTCAAGATGTTTAGAGCTTAATGGATATTCTTTAAAATAAAATCAATTTTTTGATAAGTTTTAAAGTAAGATGTTATTTTAATTAAGTGTAACATTACAGCATCTATCTGTGAAATCTACACACTTTCGTAAACTGTGTACTGATATTATCTGTAGTATTATTTTTCAATTTAATTTATCATAAGACATTATTTTCTCTCCATCTTATTTTCTCAGAGTATTTTTCTCATATAAAAATAACTCTTGTAATTTTTCTTTGGAATTTCGATAGGAACTAAACTGAATCTGCCTTCAGGAATATCAGCACAGATTTTTTAGTTGTTGCTCCTACAACTACTTACTATATGTATATTTGTAGTTGTGTGCTTTATGTGTTTGTCCTTTGTATATTCACAAGACATTAAAGTGTTCGATATTTCCCGCGATAAAGTTCAATCGCTACAAGAAGATAGAACGTGTAATCACACTTAGTACTTATTGGATATTGGAAAAACAATGTCTTGCTTCACGTTGTTTGAAAATTTAGCGCCTGATAGGAAATATGAGCAACAAAACTAGCTGTCTCAGAGCAAGTTATAAGAGGATGATGTGGAACTTTGCTTATTTTCCCGTATAATGCAAATTGTACTCGGGCAGAATTTAAATGTGCGGAAAATTTTGTGCCACCACTCGTGTAATATTTTATTTTGAACGTCAAAAGTGAGTGATTTCGCTGTATTCTAGTGCGGAAAATAAGGAATTTAGGACGGGTCCTAACGTCGACTAGATGTAACTTTGGAAATAATTTTATATGTAGTGGTCGTTATCAAGAGTTTGCATTTTCTATATTAATATATCAAGTAGATATGAAATAACGTTTTATAAGACAAATTCTTATTTGAGGTTAACTTTTTTGACAATTTCCGTTCATGTTATTTCATGAGAAGATTCTTAATAACACCATAAGAAGTATAAATAGCATCGTTCTTATACAATGTAACTTAAGCAATATTCATTTTTAATTTCATATAGGTTTCTTCACAAAAGCTCGCTCGTATTGTTTGTGCATACATTTATCAGCAAGATATGCTAATAACACCAATACAATCGCGCCAGTAATTGGGCCGGCGATTTGCATTTGAAAGTAAACTGATTTACCACAAGGCTCGCATTGTACTGCCTTGGAATTCCAAAATAGATCAGGAAATTCGTCAATAAAAACGAGACGGATGTGTTTTGTTAGATAATAATTATATTATTGTATTATGCAATACTTATAAATCGTTTCTCAGAATCATAGGAATGTGATATTCCAACGTAAAATTTAAAACACGATAACAATTTCGGTTATTTAGTTTGAAATCTGTGAAATATTGTGGTAACAATCGCAGGATGCATTTAAATCTAACGACATTTTTTCCTGGTAGGTTTTTAATAACTTTCTACTCTCGCATAATTTTTTCAATTAATATTTATCATTAAGAAAATTACGTTACATCAAAATATTTTTTACGACTTTCTTAATCTGTTCAAATATAGTAAGTATATCGAGAGATAAATTAAATATAACTTTACCCAAGGCCTCTTATGAATGTAAAACGGTTAACTCAAGAGTAATTCAATTGAACGTCGAATTTGGAGAAGTAGACACTTCGAATCTTCAAGCGTTTCTTCTATATAAAACATTTTATTCCGAATCCTATTATATCAACTACACATATTATGTTGTTGTCTAATATAAATATTTTTTCCCGGGGAGTAGTATGGAAGGAATAGTTTGAATTGACAATGTTAAATTAATGTTTTTAATCTGGAAACTAAATTACGTAGATAAATGATGGAATAGACGAATCAATTTAAGGGTTTTTAATTATATATTAATAGGGTCCCGAATAAGTATGTTTAAGTTAAAACGCTTTAATTATGTAACTTCACGTAAGTTTTAACCTCATATAAGTTACACTCTACTCAATATACAAGATGAATCCTTAATGAATCGTTAGTTCAGAAACTTTCCAATTCGCTGAGATAAAATTCGAAAGACATAGTTTACTAAGAATCTGTTCTGTTCTCAATCTAAGATACGTTAATTACAAATAGTTTTAGTCGCTGTTGATTCATTTGACTTTACTGAAATCGTGGTATCACGTGCACTAGCCACGATTTCTGAAGAATAGGCTGAGAAGCTATTTTGGACTTTCCATGGTCTTGTTCTTCTTAAAAGTTATAGGCTCCCGTAATAGTTTAAATTATTTGCCTATTAATTATTAAATGAGATTTAATGTAATGTGATTAAGACTTTTATGTAAACTTTCCTAGTTTTTCAATTATAGCATTATTCCGTATTATGCATAATAATGCTTAACTTTGAATATTTTAATTACATCTTTTTTTATTCATACATCGAGGATTTTCAAAAGTACTAAGTAGTGCTTTCGCTGGATACGTGTAATTACACATCTGCAGTGCCAGAAAATTATCAAATGTTTTTCTTTAAATTGACATTGATGGAAATGTCGCACTATGCTCTGTAATTAAAAAACTAGGTTTAATACCATGATATCAGATTCTGTCAATAACAAAATAATTAATAATTATAGTATTAACACATTCAAAAGGACGTGCATACGGGTTATGGCGTTATGGATATGGTGTATTGGAATTTTGAACACGTTTACATGTATTTGTAGTTGAGTTTGATTCTATGGTCCGTCTTCATTTTGTGGAAGAATGAACAAAAATAATGGAATTACTTTTTTAATTTTTTGGTATCTGTTATGGATGAGTTATATAGAGCTATTGTCATATGTCGAAAATTTAAAATTATCGTTTTTCTTCAAAACATATATTTTGACACAAAACGTCATTCAGACAAAATTATACAAAACATGCTTTTATAGTAATCGTACACGTTTTTAGATTTTATTCAGGTACTAGGATATCATAAGTATGGCGGAGAAGAAAAATGAGTATCCCGCAAGCGTGGAGGCCGACAGGCGTCTGCTGCAGTTTGACTCGTGGGAGGATTATTTGGATTCACTTATTGAAATTGCTGACCTGCGTAACCTCAGGAGTATAGACTCTGCCCGTACTATCGCTGCTTTTGGTTATAGGTAAAGTTTTATGTTTGTCGAGGGAGTTGTACGTTTCAGTCCCTATTTTAAATATTCTGCTTGTCCGTTGGAAATCGTAGGTACTAGAAGATGAATAACATTATGGTTGTACTGAATATTTTACTTTAGACGAATCCCAATTGTAACAACAATCATTGTTTTAAGGGACTCTCTTTCTCTTTCCATTTTTTTCTGTACGACATCATTAAATGACAAATAATATATTATACCTGCGGATTAAGGGCGAACCAAAGCGAGGATCATTGATCAGTTTAGATTCAATGATTTGATGTCGACGAATTGTTTACCCTGAAAAAATGTCATAAGAGCGATTCAGAACTCGATGTATTAGTATCGTTACGTAATACTTATCCATTTAATTTTTCCAGAGCTAACGGAGACACGCTACAAGAAAAAGAGTTTTATAAGCGTCGAACAGTAATTCACAGCATCGTTTATCCGATAGTACAACCGTATGTTTTGGTCAGTGAAGGTGCTAATTTAGAAGACCCCTTTAACAGAGAATTAGCTGTTAGAGAAAGGGCGAATAGAGTTGGTATATTGCAGGTAATTATTGATTCTTGTTAACCCTCTCTTTATCCATATGTAGTTTATGATCAAAATACTTTTTATATAAGATACTAGATTGGTATTGACGCGAGGCAAATTCGCATTTAAACTTTCGTGATTTATTTATTAGTTAAAAATTTTGTCGAAATTTTATCAAAATTGGTATAGTGATTTTGACTACCGTGAAGTATAAGAAACAGACAGACGGAATTACTTTGGTATTTAGTTAAAGTATTAACTAAAGTAATAGATTAAGGAATACTTATATTTTAATTAGAATATACTTTAAAGGGGTGTGTAATATTAAAAACATTTTTCTCGTATTGCCCAAAGCAAGCAAATTTAAGACACGTTGTACTTCAAGATAATCCAGTTAACCCATTAACATCGATTGCTCTTCCGCAGTCGATAATTTTCATTCGTCACTTCACTAAAGGCGGTTTTGAAATTTCCGGCTACATTGATTACGCGCACAGGCTCATATCAGAGAACTGGGGGCCATTTTTTAAGAGCAACAAAATGCTTTGGCCGAGGGACAGTGACCTTGGCTACTACCATTGGAGGCATGGAACTGTTAGAAGCAATATTAGCAGAAATTATAAGGTACTAAATATACAGTACGCCTATAAATTAGTTAAATATGTAGTATTACAGTAATTTATTGTTCCCATGTTAAAAATATTTTCATGCAATCTATTAACTAAAGCCATAATGTTATCCTGAAATTAAAAGCTTTAGCAGAATTACCATTCAATGTTCCTTTCATAATCCCATGAACGCATACATTATTATTAACCAACAAGTTTAAAGGTTTCAAACGCGTAAAACGATTAGTTCCAACTCCCCATATTCATTAGAGCACGCTCTATTTAATGGCTCTAACAAAAGTTAAGAGCGATAAAGCTTATAAATTTCATATCCATATGAGCTAAATTTTTGATCCAAACTTCGTCCGAACTACACCGGTTTCTATCGTAACTATGATAAAATATTCCTTTTGCAAATGCAGAACTGTGAATAAAAACGATGAAATGCAAATCTCTACATGTTCAAGGGAATTTGTAGATTTTTTCTTACCTTTTCCGAGGGTTATATATTTTATCTCGGCGCGGTATATTTCTTGTGATGAAAAATTCATGTGACTGATTCTTCCAGTACACAAGCCAGTGATGACTGGTTCAGGAAATTTCTTTCGAAATTTTGCGTACAAGAAACTATCAAACATATGTAGTCATTGTTAGTTCTTAAAAAAAGTAAAAAAAGACTAAACAATTTTCAACGCACGTACACATGATTTAGTTCAGCAAAGCATTTATTTATACGAAAGCTTTGTCCAATATCAATATAAATATAGACCTTAGATCCTCATTGCGTCAAATAAATAGCTTATATATTATTAATTTAGTAAGATATTGTCTTTCATAAGCCGCAAGCTTGTATCGTCGGAGTAATGGGATGCTTTTGCTCCGTTGTTATTGACAGCCTATTAGAGACGACTCAGCTTGAGATTAAATCACTTTGATACTTTTGATTGGATGTGATGCCCCTAATGGGCCACTGCGTTGATATAAGAAAGAACGCTCATCAATATCACGTTCCGAAAGAAACATGGCGTAATCATTATGCCTATATATTCTTCTATCTTATAATACAAAAATGAATTGTATTATTAATTAAGTTTTAGTAAGAAATAGTTAAATTATAAACATTTTAGTTAAGTACGAAAGAACTACAAAAAATCTCTTGGATGTTACCAATTTTCTTCTTATGAATGTTATAGAAGCTTAAAGCAACAATGTACGCAATAAGTTCTCTTAATTCCAATCTTGTTTAGTCGTATTGTTACTAGGTCCCAGAGGGCTTCACATAATTGGTGGCTTTTTGCGAAGTCGCCAAGTTGAAATCCGTCTCGAGGTGTCGATCGAATGTTGAAGTTCCCCAAGGAATTTTTGCATAGTTCTTATCAATGCCATTTGGATCCAAGCTAATTTAGTCGGAATTTAGTGAGAAGTTGTAACTGTTCGAATTAATTGGGATAAAGATTTCTAATTTAATAAGTATTGATTTCTTTTCAGCCCGTCATGGACCCAGACCGCGGTCTTCTATTTCAAAATCGACATGACCATAAAATTATATGTCCAGACCCTCAACAAGACCCGGGCCAAAATACGACTAAACAGCGTATTTATTCTCCAAGATACACCCAAATTGAGTTGTATGACCACGTCGTTAGAAGAAAAAGCTGATCTTTCTCTAAATCGTAATAATAAAATTCAATTTTCCATACAAAATACTTTATTGTTTAAATAGCTTTGGCTACACAGTTTGCTATATAGAATATAAAATAAGACCCCTTATTGATAGCTACATGATATATGCTTTATTTAGAAAAAATATTTTACCGATAATATATAAAATACAGTAAATACATTACAGTACATACATTAAAGTATTATTACATATCATTTTAATTATTTTTATGGAAAAAAGCTTAAATATTAAGCGTGTGTACAAACATCCTTATTTCAATTTATCAAATAATTTATAATACTTAAGTATTTTCATATAGTTTAAAATTTTCTTCGAAATATGAATATTTTTAAATAACAAAAAAGTGCGTATAACAAAAATTCGTGTTCCCAAGTTATTAGCTTCAGACTTAATGACAATAAATTTACTTAATAATACAACTTTAAATAATATAATATATGAAATTTTAAGTTTGTGATTGTCCAGATTCCAAGCGAGTTCTTTTTGCTGTCTCTCGAGATGCCGTATGCACTATAGATGTACGCAGTGTTATACCAAATATATCTTCATGATACCTATTTTCTTCCTGTAATTAAAAATGTTTACTTTTATTATTACTAATTTTCCATAAGTACTAACTGACCTTCGCAATCTATTGACACTATAAAAATTTTGTGAGATGAAAATGTCGTAGATAATTTCAGCTACTCTACTTAACTTATAAATAGCGAACAAAATTGGAAACTACTTTTCTCTATATAAAACCTAAATAATTACGTAAAACAGAGGACGGTGTCTAGTTTATGATAATCAAGTAAAAATTCCATACCATCATAGATAAAATAAAGTCGTCAATTTCAGATTCAGATAATTTGCCGTGAGTTTTGATTATTTCTTTTAATTTTTGCTGTACTTCTTCTGCCATTTTACAATCGCCACAAACATAGAAATTTCCTCCTTTTTCTAGTAGCATCTTTGTTATTTCTGCACCTTCATCTTCTAACAAGGCTTGGACATGTTTCTGTTTTAAGTTTTAGGTTCTTAATTAATAATTATACGTCTAGAATTTAAATTTAAAATCAATATAATTAACTAATGTTACCTTCTTGGAAGACTCTTCTCTAGAATATGCTACCATTGCTTTCGTGATGACTCCATCTTTGACAGCTGCTTCTTTTTCATCTTTATACAAATCCATTCCTTTGTATCTACATCCGAAGAATAGCCAAATAGGTCCTGCTTGTGTTTTACTATTTTTCATAAGTTGCCGTCTATGATGCCAAAATCCTCTGAATGGTGCAATTCCTGAACCAGGTCCTACCAATATGAGAGGGATAGAAATATCTGATAGCATATGGAAATTTGGTGCTCTGTGAAGAAAAAAATGCATTGCGTTAGTACATTTATATACGTGACGATCAAGTAAATGCCAAATGAAGGAAATATTTACCTTCTGATATATGCGATGACCTCATCACCAGGCTTTAGACTTTGTAAATAAGTTGAGCAAACACCGTAATGATCTGAACCATCTACAAATTATAAAAACAAATTAATATATAATGAATTAATAAAATACTGTCAACTACAAAAGTACATTAACTCTTTCAAAATTACAAATCATCATTATTATCATTCTTACACTAAAATATTTTATAAATACATTTCGCGACCAGAGCTCAATGTTTGCTTTTGACATTGAAATAATCCGCACAATGAAATTTAAAGTTGTAATTTTTGAAATATAGGAACACTAACTCAAACAATCAAAATAAATTGTGTTAAGATATGCTACATACTTTGAGTTTTGTATTGAACGACTGCTACGGTCACGTGGATTTGGTTTGGATGTGCCAATGGAGATGAAGATATAGAATAAAATCTTGGCTGAAGTGGAGGTAGCAACGCTGCAAGAAGCGACGCGTGGGGTCTGCACGACGGAATTTGAGTCAAGACCTCTGCTAAATGGGGATAGTAGTAATATCTCCAATCGTCAAATTTATTCGAATCCTGTAATGAACCTTCACTTAGTAAAAATTGAAAGATAAGTTCTCGTTAAAAAGCATTTATATTACCCATAAATTACCTCTATTAACTCTTTTATACAGTCTGCATCACTGCTATCGCTGCACACACTTGCTAAATACTTCAACACTTTCGTAGAAGGAGGTGTGGTTATATCCAAAAATCTTGTAAATAGTTCACGAATTGTAACTGCGGGTAGTCGTTCATGCTTTTCCCAGGTTTTCACAGCACCTAAAATAAATTAATTTTTAATACAACTTCTTAAGAACTTCTTGATCAAACACTGCTTATATTAATTATCATACCCGTAGGAGTGAGCGTTTCTTTCATCACTTGTAATAGTACAGGCTTGTCGTATGAATCTACATCTTTCAGTCTTGATAATACAGTGTCTACAATTTCTTTGCGATTAGACGCCATGATACCAACATGGTCTCCAGGCTCATACTTTATATCAGCCTGTAAAAAGTATAAATTAATTGATATTTCATTATCTTCTAGTTTAACATAAATAAAAGTTCGACTTACGTCAACTTCCATTTCAACGAAAATCGTAGCTCTGTCCGATGAAAAATCTCCGAGTGGTTTGTTTTGCTTAACTTTGCAAGTTACATACTTTTTCTTATAACTTTCTTCCAGAGCTGACTTTATAGCCGCACCCTTTTCTACGCTACTAAATCGTACGGTATCTTTGGTGATAGCTATTCCTCCAAATGACTTTTTAGCGTCTTTGACCATGTCATTTTCTTCCAAGCAGAACGTTTCGCATGCAACCTACAAAATTCATATATAACAGAAAAAGTGCTTTCTTATTCCTAAAGAATAATGAGTGTACGAAACTTACGTGGAATATATTAGACGACCAAGTTTTAAATTGTTGTTCCTGACCGTACATTTCATCGCCGCAATTGATTTCAAGTAGTCTTTCGCCACCCAAGTCTTCTAGAACTCTGTCGACTGTTTTCCCGAAGCAGCAGAACTTTGGGTATACACTTGATCCAAGCGCAAAGACAGCAAAACATACATTGCTCAATGGCCCTATGTTTTCTGCACTTGATGTTCCTCCTAGGCTACCTGAAGCACAATGTTGCTCAATGACTAATAATTTAATTCAATCATTTGACATATACGAAACCAAG
The DNA here is from genome assembly GCA_018238005.1 of Eurema mandarina. Taxonomy (NCBI): domain Eukaryota; kingdom Metazoa; phylum Arthropoda; class Insecta; order Lepidoptera; family Pieridae; genus Eurema; species Eurema mandarina. The sequence continues at coordinate 29,188 of DWAJ01000295.1, forward strand.
TACGGTCAGTACGACTTAGAATAAAAACAATCATGAAATTTTAAGTTAAATATATTGAGAGGAACATTGCTTATGAAGCGATGTTTTTCTTGCAGTTAATGTTTTTGGGGGATTTAGATAATGCTATGACCAAATCCGTTAATGGATTGCGGCTTGGTTAGAAGTTTTGTTGCGAATCCAACTGTGCAAATACAATGTTTTTAGTTAAGTAAGAACAACTTTGCGTTTGAATAATTCTTTTGGCAAACATTTTAATTATTTGAAACGGTATGTTGGAGAAAGCTAAATCATAATAGTATGAGTTACTTACTCTTATTGGACTCTAAGCGTGTCAATTGGCGATTGTACTCATTGTTACTTCTACTGGATTCCAATCGCGATAATTGTCTCTTGTACTCATTGTGTGGTGTCATAACGCTGTTTGCTCGCATTAAGGATTTGGGAGTGGGTGTTTTGTAACTAAAAAAAAACATATAGTCTTTGTTGAAGGAAATTTCTGACGTCTTAACAACCAGTTCCTGGTGGAGGGACAGAGATTAAGCTCAAACCGACTGAAACGACCGCATCGAGACACCATTGCGACCTACTAAGAGCTGCTGCAATTATTTCCGACTTAAGTATTATGTCCTTTATTTAGGTGAACCGTTTAAATAATAAAATGCCACTTATACAAATGACAATGTATATTAAAAACAGCCTAAAACGCCTTGAAAATGAAAAGGTATCAAACGCTCTCGGTTCGTTGCATTTAATTTACATGTTGCTTTCACCAGTAAAAGCCTTGTCATTAAGAAAACATAGAGGTCTTACTCACCCTGCGCTGTCCACCTGATCATTTTGATTTTTCTTCTCATTATACAACATTTGAAACAGATGTTCAGCAAACGTCTATAAAACAAATCACCTTATTACTATTCTGTTCATATAATTAGCATGTCGGTGCAAAAAATAGCAGCTCCTACGAGCATTTAATAACACAAGGTATTGCTAAAGGTGCCAACTAATAACATAAGAGAATAAAATAATGAACTACGCAGTTAATAGTACAGTAATAATAATATATTCACAACAAGTAGTCGAACTCAAATATGAAACTCGAACGTGTAGCATAGTTTGTGCAAATAGAGACCTTTATTTTGTCAAACAACGTTCGTACTCCAAATAATATTTGAAATTTACTCACGACGCCATTCGCAGGAGGTTCTCCGTTGCCAAAAGTTGAAGTTACGATGAGGAGCAGCGTTTCGTGCTCTATCGAGAACATATCGTAATCTGACATACATTGAACCTGCAAAGAGGAAAAGTTCAGACACAAGCACTCTTTGAGGGAACAATGAGAATTATATCTGTAAGATGCCTCTTGTACTTGTATGAAATGAAATAAAATGGTTGGCTGGTAAATGCTAAAGTCGATTGGTTCTAAGAATGTTGTTATGTGAACTATTTCTTAGTTAAAAAGACTTTACTGTTTATTTTTAATTTGGTAAGCTTTTCATGCAAATATGGTTATAACACGAAACATTTTAAAGTGCCGAAGAAATATATGTATTTTGTGAATAGGTTTAATCAAGAGCGCAATTGCGTTCATCTACATTTCAAAACTTGCCTGGACGTTGAAGGAGTATCCGAATATGGTCCCTAGTTCCTTGGCATACTGTTCAGATTTGCCTGTTTCCGTGGCGTACAGGATAGTTGCTTTTATGCGTTTAGAGAGAGCTTGGCTGAAGAGTTTGGAAGTAAACTTGACGGCTCTCGCGATTTGCTTGAAGTGAAACTTTCGCCGCGTCTTGTTCCCGTCAGACTTAGTCCACTGGTGGGTCTTCCACGCGGGCTCCTGAAGCCAAGCAAAATGTTTACTTTATACTTAGTGCACTTTACCATATTCAGAGTGAAAGTGATTAGATGTATTGTATTCCACTTAAGAAATCTTGTAAGGCATGGTACACACGTGCTGTTCACAAAAAATATATCTTAAAGATAGCACTAACCTGATAGTCATAAGATGGTCTTACGTAATATAAAGCCATTTCTTGATGAAAAACTGCTGTCAAAGACGACGACATCGGTGGTACTATCCATATCCAATCTGATGGACATCCTCCTCTGAAACAAATGTTTATTTATTTATTTAAAAAAAAAATCCTTCAAAAACAATTCACAGTACATAGTAAAATGACATAGTTGACAATAGTTTATGATTTTTTTATGTTATCTGATTTTTACTAGAATATTAAAAGTTCCTTATAATAAGATTCTGAAGTGGATTCATGAAAATACTTAAAAGTTTTGCAGCTCAATACAGTATTGATATCTTATTTCTGCTTACTTTTATTTTCACCTTATACCTCATATTGTTTCTTGCTGTTTTTTTAATACAATGATGTAACGAAATAAATACCTGCTTCTATTCTCATTGTCCAAGTGTTTCATGAACTGTTCCGACGCTGAGTGGTGGTCGACTATCGAAGCATTTTCTTTATGAAAACTGTGCAACACAGCTATATTCACTTCTACCAAAGCCTTGTCTTTCCAAAGGGAGACGTAGGAGCTGGTGTCAAGACCCATTTTGCTCGCCACCGACTGGAAGAACATATTTATTAGAAGTATCCTTATCGCGGTTTCAAATGTAGACATATCAATAAATAAATATTTATTAGCTGTGTTCTACATTTTCAATATAAACCTTGCATCCCTTATTTCAACCACTTGAAAAAAAGGACAAGTAAAGACATAATTAGAGGTAATTAGAGTGATTCTGACCAAATCATTTATGCCTTAATAATTACGTAACATTTATCATGTACTAGCTGTTGCTCGCGACTTCGTCCCCGTTGATTTGTTTTTCCATTATTTCTTCGCTCCTATTAGTCGAAGCGTGATGTTATGTAGCCTAAAGCCTTCCTCGATAAATTGTCTATTCAATAAAAAAATGAATTTTTCAATTCGAACCAGTAGTTCCTGAGATTAGCGCGTTCAAACAAACAAACAAACTCTTCAGCTTTATAATATTAGTATAGATAGATAAGGCGTCTTACCTCAACGATGTTTAGTCTGTTGGAATCGCAAAGGTTCCGGCAGCCGATTTCAGTACCCATGTACCACCCATTGAACGCCGTGGCAGTGAACTCTAGGCCTCCACAATCGAGCCGCATGTTAGAAACTGCGGGTAGCGCGTACCAACGAATGCCCAACTCTTTGAACCAGTCGTAGCTAAAGATATTTTAAAATTAACTCAGTAAGGCGAAATAGTATGACGATATAATTAGAATCGCGTTAAGTTCGTACTATAAAAAGTTAATATTATATTGATCAACGTATAAGATACTAAATATAAATAAAAATAAAGTATCGAATTAAGAAATATCTGATTAATAAAATTATTATGGTGAGTCGGTTAAATGTCATTATACCGATCTACGTATAAAATACGTTTTATTGTTAGAAATCCGGATTATTAATATTGAAAGGTTGGAGATGAAAGTAGTGCATATCCAATTAAGCTAAAATTTAAAAATTAATTTAATTTAAATTCTAGACTTTTATGTAGACTCTATATACCTGGGATGCTCAATATTCACTTCCATAATTATTTCACGTGGTATCTCAAAGAACTCCGGATCTCTTCCATCGGCTGATAGAACTAAAGGTAGTACGTCCCACGCAGTGCGAGGTGGCTTCCAGCCCAGCTTAAGGCAGACCTATAGCAAAGAGAACATAGTACAAGACGCGGATAATAAATTTGGTAAAACAATCTTTACCCACAAAAACCGGCATTTATTTCGAGTTTGAAAACACCAAAATCTTTTTACACATAAATTATGGTGTTTCGTGTGCCAGATTCCAAATTTAAGAGGTAACTCATTATAGAATATTATAATCATATATGCAATACCAATATTATTTAATCTATTCAATAAACAATTACTTATGTTAATTGAAACATACAACGAGACATGTCTCAAATTCCAATTATTGTCAAAACTTTTATTAACTTTAATAAGAGTAAACAGTTCTAAATTTTCTTGATGAGATTGATTTAAGGACGATGTAATTTTTCAATTGTCTTCACTTGCACGTTGCGTGTTTAAGGAACCTTTAATAACACCGTTGGATTCAGAAACTGCTTTATTGTCATTTAAATTAGCCCCTAAATTTTCTGTCGTTGGCATTTTTAATAAGATAATTTAACATTATATGACAAGTCCTATGACAACTTATATGATAATGCTATAACAATTAGAAATATTCCATTATTCCATGGTTCCGCTATTAAATCTACATATACTAATGTTCTAAGCATGACTTAACGGTAAAAGTAACACGTAATCCAAACAAAAAACCATACCAAGGACGAGACTCAGTAAATCTACCGAATCTCCTGACAACAATGGCGATGTTCAAGCGATGACAATGCTGGGATTTACCTAATTACTCTACCGGCTAATATACACTGAATGGAAACATTTCAAAACAATCTATTGGTTGTTATAAATTATTCTTTAAGAACGAGCGTTAAGCTCATATTTTAAACATATTAGCAATTAACATCCGTTGTTTATTTTATTTTTAGCTGCTTACGTATTTTTATCGAAAGTATACAAAGCATAATGGAATTTACATGCTGTAGATAAGTATACCATATGTATACGAGTATAAACGCATAAGAAGAAGCTTAATAAAAATACCCAAAAGAGATGTGACAGTCGAATCAATGACTACAGTAGTATATTCATTACTTTAGCTGTGGGTCGTCCTATCCACAGAAGAACAAAGGTTTCTTTTAAGGATACAATCAATTGACTCATGTGCCAGTCATTCGTGTTTAAGTCAGGACTAAGCGCTTGTTCACGTAAAATTAAGAACCGCTAAGGAGTGGAACTCTTTTCCGGCATCCGTCTTTCCAAGGAACTGTAACTTGAATCTTTTTAAGGTAAAATTGAATAGGCTTCTAATCAAACTTGAGCTCCTAGGCCGCAACTTAGCGTATTTGTCATAAAAAAAAGCTGCGCGAGCTCAGAATAACCAAACAAATGTCTGGAACAATCATTTTTGAAAACGAATTCCCGCATGTGATCGCCTCTGTCTTCCTTAGCTTAAATGTAATGTATATGAATGATATTAAATACAATTAAAACACATACCTCAGTGAACTCAGCTTTAGCGGGGTCGCCGAGCACCGACCCGTCCGGCTCAATGTAGCCCGCGTAGCTGATGAGCTGCGGGTTCCATATCCTGTAGTCGTGTTTGCCGTCCGAGCGTTGCGGGAATATGGTTATAGCTGACCTAGAATAAACTGGGCATTCATTAAATGATAAATGCATATGTATCGGTAAATTAATACCTATTACTTTTGTAATTTCCTGGAGATATCTATATATCTTCTAAGAATGACAGAATCAAAACATAAATGCATTACATTAGATATTTCTAGAGGTTGCACTAGTAATGAGATAGAAAATACATTAATTTTAACTTATAACACGTTAAGGTTTAATTCATAGGAAACATGTTTTTCGTGAATATAGTATTGTTATGTATTTACTCGGGATTATAAAGAAACACGCAGATTACTTGTATCGCTTTAATGGCCGACAACCAACTGCCACACCCGAGTGGTGGAAGGTTCTTTTTTATGTACATTCAAATACCCTACAAGTATCAAGTCAACTTTCTACGTAAATGGATATAGAAAATATTGTTAATACTAAATAATGTTGATTTAAAATTCAAGAAATTATCTGTAAAGTTTAGTTTGTTAAGACTGGTTGTTGAAGCAAACAAACTTCGAACACTGATACGTTTCGACAAATTGCTGCTAATTGCATTACAATTCTAGTTAAAATGCAAGTTGAGCACAAACCCTTCGAATTTAAATACTGATTAGATTATATTAAAAACTTTTCGAAGGAATATTTATTTATTTACTTACGTTATAGTTATAGAAAGTTATAGAAACTATCACCGTGGCACAACCGTAATAAAAATATGTCACATTTTAATTCAAACGTTAGAAAAAGTAGTTTTTGCTTTAATAAAACATCAACATTAACTTACTGCCCAAGAAAAGATACAGAAAACTGATTTCTAAATTAATATAATAATATAAAAATGTGTAAAAAGAGAGTCTACGTTTTATCACAACTATCGTATTTCTTTGATAAATTTCATGATAATAAATCATTTTGCCCATAGAAATGAGACGGTGAGATAAAAAAAGAGTTATTACCTAATATTTCCCTTATTTGTAGCATACTTGATGTGATTACAGAGAGCTTCGAACATTCCGCTGGCAGTAGTTACTTCTCTGCAGTCGAATATCTGAAAATGTATGATTTTTTTATTCATTTTGAATTGTTATTTAATAATTTAAGAGAAATTATTAGATTGCTGAATATTTATGATAAATGAATGAGAGGCCTGGCAACTATTTCATATGTATGTACATATTCTAACAAATTTTATTTATTACCTGCTGGACTGTATAGTCCAGCAGGTAATAAATAAAATTGTCATTTATATTTTAACCCAAACTCAAATGCGTGATTATAATTAAAATATTTGTTTGGTTATGTTGTTGTTACCTGTATTTTGAAAATTAATAATTACCTTAATTAATTAATTCTTATGTTGCGACAGTTATCTATAGAATCTTTAAGTGTTATGGGTGATTTTTAATTTTTAAATACATACTGTGGTCATTATTTAACTCTAGCAAAGATTACAGAAATATTTCAAGAAATTTTTAAAATAAATTTAACAACACTTCAATTTTAATAAAATTATTTTTCTAAAATGTTTATGACCTCATATCCACTTAAGTAGTGTATTTGAATTATTTATGGGCTATTATTGTGTAATTGTGGGAAATGCGTGTAATGTCTGTTTTTATCTTGTATTTATTTTATGGCTGATTTTGGGTTTTTACAAGGCTTTTAACTTATTTTGATAACATCGTATATCCTTATAAATCATAAATCCGTATAAGTAGGTAATAGGTATATTTAATTTTATTTAAAAAGGTATATTTTATACATTTGAGAAAACTGAGTAAGATTTTTAATACCATAGGTGTATTTTTAACATGTACAGCAAGTAGGTCGCTTGATGATAAGCCTCGCAAATGTGTCTGTGCATATACACCGTCAAATTGAAAAACCTCCTCATTTTCAAAGTCGGTTAAGAAAGATATTGGATACAAGTATATAAGGTTTTCAATATTATATTGTAAAGAACAGACTTGATTTTAAAATGTATCTACAAAGTGATATTTTGTTTAGGTGACGTGTATGTTCTCGTTATGAAGTTTCGACGATTAGCCTTGTTAAAAGTTCAAGCGTGGTTGCTGCATAAGTACGATGTTGTCAAACTTACCGGCAAAGTTACGAATGAGAGGATAAAGGAAAAATGCTTTAATGTTCCTTTTTTTACTTAATGACGTCAGCACAAAGAAAAAAGTTTAAAATATGTATATGATTAAGTGAAGATGATGAGTTACGAAAATTTCATTGGGTATTGGTATTACATAACAAAAAAAATGTTTCGCATTTAAATAATAAAATCATGATCCATATTAAATATATTTTTCAAACGTTAATTATTAAAGTCGGTTATGCATGTGGAGGTTTATCTTTTGAACTCTCTAATACCTACGTTATAAACTCAAAAGAATAACCACTGTAAAATACCTTAATAGATTTTATTTTTATTATACGTTATGGGAGCAAACGAGCAGGCGAGCCTCCTAATGGAAAGTGTTCATCGCCGCTCGCAGAACTTGACAGTTCGGAGGGGGTTGCCTGCCTTTTAGAAAGATGTATGCTCTTTTATAATTGGATTATAGATAGAGTATGCGTCACGAATCTTTAGCGCTGAACGAAACCTGCGCAGAAGTCAAAAATAAGGTATCGAGGTAGCGGCGCGGCGCGCGGGGCGCGTGATCATCGGGTGCGCGAGCGTTGATTGGATGTCCCAGGCGTATTTTCTTTCTCGCACTAATACGTCAATTACGAAAGCGACTCTACCGATGAGCAGCTATTCTCGTCAATCGCTAAACATAAATGACGCGTACTATACCTGTAATTTCTTCCACTGTATTCGTCCGATACAACGCGTCGCGTTCCTCCACGCTAATTTGGCGCCAAAAACCAACTCTGGCGTCTTCAACTGATATGTCCCGTGTGCTTTTATTTCTTTCTCAATCTCCCGCCATCTTGTCATGTGAGCATCTGAATTTTCCCTGTGCAAAATTATTGAATAACATTAAATATATTAATCAAATTAAAAGATTAAAAGCGGCCATATGAAATATTTGTTGACGTAAATATATTTTCTAATTGATAATTTTTTTTGGAGAAATATTTTTGGTATTTGCAAAAAACTACTTTTTAGCA
>DWAJ01000296.1:0-37548 GCA_018238005.1 Eurema mandarina
ACAATGCTGTTATTTTGTTTACTTTATTGTACGGTTATTGAAAATGTTGGCAACCCTCTGTTTTGGTAATTTATTGAGATCATCCAAATAACGCAGCGCGTTGTAAGCTGATAAGGCTTTTAGAGCTTTCAATTTACATTGTTTGTAAAACAAAATATTTTGCTTTATTTCCTTTTAATTATTATCGGCGCAAATTATCCCAAAGGTTTCGAGTTTGATTCTCACATTTATATCAGCATCTAAATACATACGATTTGATTTCTACATAAATTCGTCCAGTTGCCATAACACACAAGCTGTTACATTAATTAAAAAGATACTGTGTTGTGCCCGCGTATCTAGTGATTCCTGTATGCCAAACTTTTACTAAACCTTTCAGTAGTTTTTGCATAAATGAGTAACACACACTCAAAAATCTTCATTAACTTTCACGTGCATCACAAATATTACAAAATATTTACAGCTTGTAAAGTTACTTCATATACAAACCTATAGCCTTGTACTATTCATCTTCGTTAATTATTAAAAAATAATTCATTAAATAGAGGCATCTATCAGAGCTATTTAATGCGTACCAAATGAACACACTCGCCGACCCACTGCTGCTCGTAAATCTCAATATTCCTAACTGAATATTCCTTTACACATTAGTTCATTAGATTATTTTGATATATGGGCACGATCAATGTAGGGACTCCTTAAAGCTTTATAGGGGTAAGATATTAAACTATTTGTCGCATGGTCTTACGTATTTTGAATATTTCCTCTTCCTACACCTAAAAATTTAATAGATCACATGAGTATGTTTGGTTATAAAAGTATATATTTATATTCAGGCTGTATCCCGCCTTTTTCGTAAATGCAATGTAGGTGCTATACATATTCTTTTACGTTTGTTTGTCTTTGTTACAGATAGTCAAAATGTTACGAGTAAACTTACCAATAAGTACCAGAAATTTAGTGTATATTGCTTGCGGCTTTCCTAGAATGTAAACACAACAAGATCGAAACAACGAGATCGTACTTACCCATTTTTTTTTTAATTTGAAAATTTTGCCATACTTCGCTACTATGCTAACAGCCGATTATAACGAGTTACGACACATTTACTTACTGTTTTTTCGATTCCTTCGAATCACACAGATCCTTTGATGATTTTGACACCATGTATATACCAAGCTAGTTTATCTCAGCTCAAACATGGTACGAGTATGAGACGCATTCAACGTTATCGATGCTCGAGTTCGGGGGTCAACGGCCGAGCTCCCTTGCTCTTTCCTAGTGCAATTCCTGTCGTTGTCGCGTCACCCACCGCATTCGTTTATCTTTAGGGCTTTCAACCTCTCTGCTTACTGTTTTAGTCGGCTCGAGAAAGTTTAAATTAAGCATGTTACTGGTATGTCGTGTTAAGTGAAGGTAGGTTGAGTTTTGTCACGTTGAATTAGGGTTTATTCTATTGTTGGTGATATCAGTGTTAATAAAATGTTATTACGATCTTTAAAACATCGATTTAAGTTAGGTATAAATTATGCTTCGGTCTTGTAAGAATATTCAAACCACAATGAAAGACATATTGCTGAAGATATAGGAAATAAAAAGGCACTCGAAAGCTTAATACTTAATTTATTATAATAAAGAAAATAACAAATTCGTTAATTTTTATCTATGGCCTAATGAAAATCTCACAATAACACGATTTCTGAAATAACAATCATTGTTTACTGTAAGTACATAATTTGTACATAACAAAAGGATTCATTTGGATAATGGCTTGACCACACAAACTTTATGTCTGTGCATAGTTAATTCAATCATTATAAATATATTATAAAATGTCCAATAAATATAAATTTCCTTAGCCTATGTACAGAATTTTATCACCGAAGAATGTTTTAAGGTAAACATCCTCAAGTTAGTCACGTTATAAATAAAAAAATAATCATTTATTATTGCTCATACAATACTTACAAATAAATTATAATACTTTATTTCACAAAAAATCAAAATATCACCTAATACAATTATTAAGTATTTCGATTCGACTGTATTGTGCGACAGTGTGTTCGAATAACTATTATCATCCTTATATTATATTAAGAAATCTACTTATAACTATATAATATGTACATAAACAAGTACACAATTTGGCGAATTTCGTTATCCATTGACTGGGCTCAATTAAGGCAACTTATTCATGTAGATTTGTATGAAAACTTTGGTTGTTCTTCTATACTTAAAGAAATCACATTTTGATCGAATTTAAGCGATTAACTTATTCCTAGATCAGGTTAGCACTTACTACATAAGTACATAATGCAATTCTAATCAATTCGATCATACAGTTCAAATAATATAGGAAGTCTATTTGTACGTTAATATCCTTATCTATAGTGAAACTTAAATGCGATCCCTAAATGAATAAGTTACCTACATGTATAAAGGCACGCGGTGAGGGTTTGCTGGTGGGTCGTTAGCCGAGCCCGACGTCCAGGCACATCATGACTAGGAAACCGACGATGCAGCCCCACGTGGCCAACTTGCCGTTGCCTCTGTAACAAACGTATAGTTACTCGATGCTTATGGGATCCTGGTACTGTAAAAGCAAATTCTAAAATGTCGGCGGCTTTTTAGGCCCAATTGAGGATCCAAATTTGTTAATGAAATCGTTTGCTACATTGGTAAGAAAGTAAAGTTTTCAAAACAAACGATTCTTTATAAACATCTAGCTAAATGAAGAAATCGAAACACTTAAAAGTTTGCAAACGCACTTAGAAATGTCTTAAAGCTAAAAGCAATTACAATAGCCCATTAGACATTAAATTCAGACACGTAACATATATTTAGCTCATTTGCAAGCGCGGCTCGGGCAAATTTACTGCTTCCGTGGCCAAAATGACACGCTAGGGATCACAATAGCGTGCCGGTGCCGACCGCACCACGCATCGTACGGCCGGTCGGCGGTCCGTTATAAGCGTTGTCGTCATACGTGATACGAGCCATTGAGAAATAACGCGGACGACATTTGAATATCAAGGAGCAGCGGAGCAGCGGAATTACGATATCGGAGAGGCCGGCGATGGCGCTTGCGTCTCACGCACTCGGATTTATAGAAATAATAGTCATTGACGGCACACCGCGCCCGGAATCCACTTGCTGGAATTATGGCCCATTATAATAAAACGGTTCCTCGAACTCACTTGCATGTCGTCTGAGCCGGATAATATTGTTAATCCGATCGCGCGTTCCTACCATGTATTGTGAACGACACTTCATTGAAAAATACTTAAGCTTTGATTCGGTACTGTTTTAAGAAAAAAATACGACATGGACTGATTATTTATGACGATTTATACCGTATAATTGGAAATCATGCTATTACGCAAAATAGTAGTCTTGCTTTAAGAAAGTCTAAATAGGTATAATTCGACTTTAGTTGTAGTCAAAGAAGAGTTTACCTGTAATCAAAATGTGATATATATTTTAGGTAAACCAAAATTCAAACAAAATATTAAGCCCATTTGAAATGGTCTAACCACGTTGTTCTAAAGAGACGTCTTTTCTAATATTACTGTTTCGAAATAAATTCAACGACGAAACTTACTAAATAATCAGAACAATCTAAAAACTAAACGGCTTCAACTCGAACTAAAAACTTACAGAAACAAAAACAGCAACATAAACAACAAATTAATTAAGCAATTAATCATTACAATAACACCTTGTGTAATGGAAGGTGCAATTGCGCTGCATTACATGAGGAAAAACCTGCGCGAAACAAACGCATCCGGGACACACACTCACTGTTTATTGATCTCTCCAATTTGCATCTGCGTTTGACAATGTTGCTACTATTATAGTCGCATTCTGAATTCCTCATGCACGGCCGCGACGCAATGTGGTGCAGTCATCACTATTATTTAGCATATTTTACTTATCGTACACTTAAGCTTACAATGCAGAACTCCTTATATACAAAAAAAAACATTTCGATTTGTATCTACATGTATTATCACGTATAGACAAATGGGCGCCATTCATAAGAGAGCTTCACTTTCTTGATAACTATGTACTTAACTTCTTATCCTACCTACGATAAATGCTCACTAAATGTAAGAGATTAATAAGAAGGTACCTAACTTAATTTCTAAGTAGAGGTTATCCGATCGGGCTGTGTAGTGTGTACAGACTACCACACAATTAACATGTTAAAATTCATTAACCGTCATCATTGAGCCGTCCGCAGTGTTGCTCAAGTCTATTTATACGCATGGCGCTTCTTCTTGTAACATAACTCTTTGGCAGGCGACTGTATGCTGGTCACGTCTGAAGTGGGGAATACCAGCTGACACCGCACCTACATACCACGCCACACGTCGCAGCCAAATTTAATCACATTTAAGGAATTTCCTAAAACTTACCCGTACTACGACCTGCCTTTTGATGAAAGAAATATATCGCCATATCGGTGATGTTGGTTTTCGCAAGCAAAAAGGCAATGCAATTAAAAGAAAAACACTATAAATTGACTAGAAGATAAACACACGATTCATTAGCGCTTGAATGAAAAGAAATAATATTTTAATGTTTCTAGGAAAGCATTACTCTAAATAAGTAAAACATTTAGCTTCAAAAGAATTTCTAAGGCCTCATTCAGTTCTAGTTAAAATATAAAAAAGTGTTAATAGAATATTTATAAATTCTCGGAATTTTTGAACGCCAAGACCATGTTTTTGTATAGAAATTGGAATTTGTTGACAGATCAGGTGTGTGGGCGTTTCGTACTAAATGTACTGTAAGAATTTAGCTCATTAAAGGTGTTAATGACGTCACAGCGAACGAGCAGTAGGCGAAAACCGTTATACTTGAAAGAAGTCCTTGCAGGACTCGGGCTGCGACCTGGAGGTAGGTCAGGGAGGCGGCGGGCGCACCGGATTCCCAGACAGTGACGTCAGCGTTTAGACAAACTAGAGCGATGTCACCGGCCTTATCCCGGCAACGAATGCGTTATTTTATATATTTATTATTATTGACAGTGGCGAGACGGTGACAAACCCACGCGTGCACCGAATTTACTTCATAGTGCGGGAACAGATACAGATGCCCGCTGCAAATAGACTCGTCGCCGCCGGCTCTCCGCGCCGAGTGCCGACTGTAGCTACACGTGCATTGCCTACGCAGTGCCGGCCGTGCCGACCGACCGCCACATCAAACACAACAAATATCATAACGCGCTTTTAAATCATCACATTCCAACTTATACTGGGCACTACAAAGCTGATGGTGTCTCACAACTCCGCCGACCCGTGTTCGACACTCGCAATTAGACAGATAAACCCGACAATAAAACCAGAAAAATATGAATATAATAGCGTTATTTACGGCGTGAGGACAGCTGCATCGCCGCTGCCAAATCTCCGTCGATTTATGTTATGTCGCCCATATCACTTTAACCGAACGCTTATTAGTCAGTTATGGCGCCGAATAAAAATGAATAGTGAGCTCGTAAAAGCAATATAAAGTTTGATATTTTTATATATTGATCCCACGGTGACGATTCTAAATCTCTAATCTCCGTTTAAAACTCGGCTCTTCGTTAAAATTAAACACAAAAACAAAACCATCTTAATTTTACTCTAAGCAAATCGAATATTTTAATTTGATTTATAAACAACTGTGTATTAAGATCCATATGTTAATGTTAAGTTTAGTATCGTTAAAGCAACACAAGACCCTTACCTTTAACATAATTACGATAAATTAAATGCTTCATAGAAAACTTTCTTTGAAACTGAAAACTATACTATTGAGTATATTAAAGGCTTCAAACGTAGTGGAGGTTGCCATAGACCAATTCGCTCAAAGTAAAACTTCTAAGTTTATCACATAACTTAATATAAAACAGACTATTAGCAAAGGTATTATTCAGAGCGTGATAGAGTGCCCTACAAATGTTGCCTTATAGCGACCCGAAAATCTGTGTCTTATATAAAACATCTCCATGTGTGTGTGTGTGTTTTAAAATGTGAATAATATATAATGTATGTATGTGTTGCGAGGCGCCGCGCCGCATAGCTACCAGGGTGTCAGACGGCGGCCCGCTATTTTTGGACGACATTATTTGCGTCGTCGTACCCATAATTACTGTGCTAGATGCACTAAGCGAGACTTCTGTTAGTTTATCAATCGATGGAACCTTCAGTGCTTGCAAATTTCTAAATTTTATTTAAAAGACAGCTCCAACGACTGTTCCTCAAGTTATTTTCGAAATTGTTCGACTAACTGCCATAATTTTTATTCCTTTCCCGAAAAGAAAAAGATAAACATAGATCCGCTTTTATGTTATCTTTCATTAATGTATAAAGTTTTTTTTGGCATGGTGTTATGTTACAAGGAACAGGAGTCGATTTACATTTAGTGAAGCCTCAATCAATAATAATAAGATATACGTAAATCATTAAAAACCCATAATAATTTTATGTATCAGTAAATCGGATCTGTAACGTGATGGCCGTTTTCGTGTGAATGAGTTTTGATACGGCAATAATCGATACGATCCATGCAACTCGATTACAATAAATTTACGATTAAATGTGCGAATCCGTTACCCAATAAAATTCATAATATTGTCAGTACATCGGACGAATTCTTACACCGACTTTCGGCGTTATGTAACGGCTTCTAGCGAAACCGTGAGAAAATATGCAAGAAATGCCAATAAGATCAATAAATTGGAAAATTATGAGCGGAATTAATCACTGAGAGAGTAATAGCGTTAAATTTATTAGCGTTATGGCTAACAGTTTGCCGATAAACCGCCGCGACGTTCTCCGGGGGAGCTTGCCGGACAAAAAGGGAAGGACTGGTTTGGGACAATCCTTGGAGGACAATGGGCAAATTGTTACCAAGGGGAAGTGTCTGAGAAGTACAATTTGCGAACCCTAACGAGATTCAAAGATCGCGTCGCTAACAAGCGCTCTTCAAACTCAATCTGTCGAAGTAGCGACCTGGACAAAGGACAACAACCCTTGTCAGTCCAATTATGACAGGATCTGGTACGACGCAAAGCGGATTTTGCGTCGTAGATATTACTCGAAGGGACTTTCGATATGTATCTACGAAAACATATTTATATTCGGTCATTATAGGAGCATTTGAAATAAATGTCGTCTCAATTGTCGTGGATGTAAAAGGGCGTTATCTCGTCTGTATTGACATTGAAAACCAGGTCGAGGGCCGCGACTCGCGAGGGTCACAACAAACACCCGCTCGATCTAGTACTTTCGGCTCATTCAAGGACATTTTATTTGTACTTCTTTGAAAGGAGTATTAATGTGCTCCACATTTTAAACGACAAAGAAGTACTTTTTCGACAATAGATGTTTTACTTGTAGATATATGAAGATTGAAATGGATGTAAGTGCCGTCGATTGAGTTTACAAACTGTAACTTGTACTCCTCGTACAAGTAAAAAATGTGTAGCAAAAACGGTCGGGTAATTAATTCGTGTAGACACAACAAGATCACAGTTGATTCAAAGGTCCGCTACTTACGAAGCGTTGGCCTCTGGGATGATGTCATCGGCGACCACGTAGATCATGGCTCCCGCGGCGAAGGCGAGCGCGTAGGGTAGCGCGGGCTGCGCGGCCGCCACCGCCACCGCACCCAGCACCCCGAACACTGGCTCCACCATGCCTGACAGCTGCCCGTACCTGCACACAATTCATTATTATCTTTATATATCAAAAATATTGTCGGTGTAGTGTCCTACCGGAATTTGCCTGTTTAGCAAAGTTCCGGGTAGCACTGCGTTGGTTACGGACTGGCGTTTCTCTTGCCATCAGGAGTGCGTCCAGCTCGTAGTATAAATAAAAAAAAAATACGTGTCACGTTGTTTGTCCACGATTGACTCCTAAACTACTGAACTCATTTTAAATTAAATTTGCACACCGTGTGCAGTTTGGTCCAACTTAAAGGATAGCTTACATCAAAATATATTCGAGCGAACCCGGGGCGGGTCGCTAGTAATATATAGTAAAAGAAGATATCACGTCTGATCGCCATTCATTTGCGATTAAGCGTATAGGTTTACTGCAATGTTATTTTCGAACAATTAGACAACAAGTTAGACACCATGACCAATACTGAGTTAAATCTTAATCTTCTTCTTGTACATAAAAAGGGGTAAATATATATGTCTTTTTATGTGCAACTATTCAGGCCTGAAAATGATAAAGAGCATGAGTAGCAGACTGTTTACGAATAAGACGTGACCAGAGCTAATGGAAAATTTCGAATTCGCAGTTCCAAATCATGTCGAACGAGTCTCGAAAGAAACAATGTCGTCAGATTATGCATTGGAATTTGTGAAGCCGTTTTAGCATCGGAGTGAATTTGACAATGGTGTCTAATTTGTTGTAGCTGAAGGTTCGCGTGGTGAGTTTCGAGTAAGGTAATACCAAAGTATGTAGGAGCAGAGCGCCGGGATGGCGAAAGAGGCCGCTTACGAATTGTTTTGGTGAAAGTGCAGCCGGTGCCGCGACCACATTCCGACGAACTGGTCGAGGAGCCGCTGTGGGAAATGCCGCCGTCGATGGCGAGCCAACCCATAACCGTACCCCAATGTTAAACGATCGCCCATCTCCATGTGAAAACATTCCATTGCGATCCTTCACATGGCCTACGTTACTATGGGCGGTTACAAAGACTTGAGACACCGATTTGAGCTTTGATTATGTTATCCAATATGAGTCAATTTACCATGTTACGGTTATAGTTAAGTTCTTTGTTAATCAATTCGAAGAAAATATAATATAGTTTAATTAACGTGATCGAACCTACATTTTGATGTAGGAACGATAGATCAAAGGAAGGGGCGTGTTGAGATATGTAAGCTAGGTGTTGTGATATGTTTGTGTTCCGTAGTTAGCGAGGAAGACATAATGGTGAACGGCAAGGCGGATCGGGCGACGTGATGTTATGTTATCGCATGCATTATTCAGCGGGCGGCGAAAGCGGCAATTTGCGACAATATCCACTGTTCGCAGAAACGTCTCACTGCTAACCGCCGACAACACATAAAGCAGGATGCCCGTCGCCCGTGCCCCGTCACTCAATAACTAACGTGAATTTGAATAAATCCGTTGAGTATTCTAAATTCATGATTAAACGGTACTATTTGTATATCATTAAAGTGACAAAGGGTCGCTGGCCAACACAGTTTATGCTAAGAGGATATCGGGTAACATTGAAATGAGATGTTGAATTATAGCGATGTTATTTATTAGAACTAGGTTTTTTTTTAAATTTCGGAATCCTCACATAAAACGATACTTTGAGCTCGAGCAGGGTTAAGACGCTCAGGTATCAATAAGCAGGTATGTATAATATTCGCTTATCGGACAAAGAATATTACGTATGTAAATTAATCCTCGCTGCGAATTTTTTCCCACGCATGAGTAGGTAATTGGACGTCATCGATCAAAAAGTAATACGATCGAATAGAGGCAGGCATTCGAGAATGTTAGGTGTGCCGTTTGGCGTGTGGTAGGCGATGTGCGCAGTGCGCAGTGCGCGCTACGGCTCGCAAACCGGCCGCGGCGCGCCACCAAGGCTGGTAGCGCCCGCCGCCGTCGCCCTCTTCGGCGGCCTCACCGCTCGCCACTCGCCACTCGCCGCTGCTCTCTCGATGTAATTATTTAACTGTGAAGGCCGATCGCCCGAGGCGCAAGGCGGCAGGCGGCAAGCAAGGCGACTGGTCGGACGGGTGCGCTCCGGAGAGCGCGCAGACAGCGCGCCGCCGCACGCCGCACGCCGCTCCATGCGCCAGACTCCATGGCACCGCACCGAGTAGCGACACATTGCCTCACGCAATATACATTTCGAAATAGACAACTTTCTCGCCTCCAGTTAGCAGCTGACGAAATACTCATTTGTGACGTAAGCAAGTTGATAGTTAAGCGCGCGGCGCAGCGCAGCCTCGCCCCCGATCGCCGTCTGCGTGTCACCCGCCGTCACCCGACCGTCCGCGCCCGAAGGTGTCCAACGCAAAAAAGGACTTCGCTTACGTATTCCATTAAATTCACAGAAAACCGAGACAGCTGTGCTCGTACACAATTGGATTTGGTAGGATGATGAACCGATCGTATATGGTCTGTGTCGTGATGTTTGCACGATACCTACTGCGAGTGTGTGACTCATGCGCTGCGGTGAGAAATGTTCTGTACACGCATTGTCTACACAATGGATCACCGTACCGCTTAATTTGATTATGTCATAATCAAACAAAAACCTTATAAATTATAAATCAACATTAACATTAGCGGTCTAATATGTCTACTTATCATTAGTCGGTCTCTACCCTATTTTTAAATCATGTTTTTATATCAACATTGAACATAATTGTATAAGCCTTAATTTTTTACCCGGCTTTATGCAATATTCTTATATGTTAATAAAGTTTTTGCTTTAATATATAACTGATATTAACGAAGCGTAAAATAAGGTAGTGTTGTCTATTAAGTTTTATAGTTTAGTCTTAAAATTAATGTTACCCAATTCTTGGTAAGTATTCTATGGACAATGACTACATGGAGTCCACACTTATCAGTCTTATTGTTCCAGTTAACACTCTCATCACCCTCATATACATGCATACCTCGAAGCAATTCGAATGAATACAAGAATCTACTCTAGAGAACGATTTAACCCACGGAGGTCCGGCATACGATTGATTCTCAGTAAACACGTCCAACGATTGTCTATCACAAAGACCTTATAAAATATCTACATTTGCAAACAGTTAATAAGAACTTATCTCTTAGCATTATAGAGACAAACAAACTTTAATAGCAACGTTTTAACTTATAAAGCTTTGGTTCCAAAAAAATACATGAAAGGAACCACACACTTTAAAATGAAGCTGAAATAAATTCCAATATGTATATAAGTTAAGTAGCTTTTATTTCGATCAGTATTTTTTTAATATCTTGAAACATTTTTAAAAGCGGCCCGGTTGTTTAGACCAGATATAACCATACTTTGTGCTTCATTTTTTTTTTTTATAGAGGGAAATGCTATTAGGCATACCCGCCGCGTGGCTGATGGTAAAGTGCGACGGGTTATGTGGGACTCGCCTGGCCATTGGGACTGTTGTGCAGCGCACTAGTCGCGCCGCACGGCCAGGAATACCCACTAAAACCTTCTGCCACTCTTGGCCCTTGTGTCGGGGTGGGGCATCACTATTGGCATTACCGCCTACTCCCCCGACAGGTCGGCCCTTTCGGGCGTCACGTTTTCATTCACTTCATGATGACAACAACTGAACGGGGCCCAAAAGGACCGTTTTCGCAATAGACGAACAATCAATTAATAAAAATAAAATTAAATAAAATAAGATAAATTATTTTAGAACACGTAATTGCAGGGCCCAAAAAGACCCCCACTGACACACAAAAAAATGTAAGTTATTCAGTTATAAATTAATAAATATTAAAATAAAATAAAATAACAAATAGACACACAATAGCGGGGCCCAAAAATACTTTGAGCTTCATAATATTACAATGGATAACAGTAAAACCACGAAAAATATTGAAAATACCATCGACAATTGCTAAGTAAGTCAGGCTATATTAAAATTTAAATTAATAGTGTACCTAAATGACCGTATTATTTGCAATAGTAAGTTCGGAGTACGGACGCGGCGTGTAGCTCGCGCTTTATCGCATAATAACAAAGGCTCAAGTTATACATGACATTCCGGCTCACATCGCTATATCAGCATTTCGGATCCGAGCTCTAAATGGAAGCCACGGGGCATTCGCGATGGGTTGATTGCGAATAAATCCCACACGGAGAGCATGCGGCAAACGACGGCATTTCTTGTTCGGCCCGCATTCCAGCCTCTTGCATTCCTCGGACCTACTTACTCCTGTTACGACTGCTGTACCACTAACAAACGTTAGCTCGCCACTCGCCACTCACTTCAACTGTTTCACATTTTACGACTTTTATTTCGTGTCCACTTGTACCAAATTGTACCTACATAGCTCTCAAATACTTACTTCCCAACATTCCTAAGTTTTTTAAAATAACAATTAAGTATTTACATTTTGTGCTTTTTTAATAAAATATAGACTTCTGAAAGCTCGGTTATAAGAAAATCTACTTTTGAGGGACGCTATGTACAATTTTTATATACATATTTACATAGCAACTTCCAAACAATATTTGTCTTCGTTGCGAAACTATACCATAAATTCCGCACACAAATAAAACGATCGTTAATTCGACAATATCCACGAGCAATTGGAATCATGTTCATCATACAAGCAGTATGTCAAAACTCGCATTAGCGGCATACACAAAACGTGCTTAGCGATTTCGCTCTTTCTGGACATCTCGGTGTTAGAGCACGGCGGGGTCGTCGTTCGCATTCCCGCCCGAGAGCGCGCCACCCGCGCCCGCTGCGTCCACCGAAAGAGTAGTCGCCTTATGAAATATCCCAGCTAATTGATACATGACTGTATATAAGATGGGTGTAGATTTACAATATACCCATACTCAAATATGTACATACTTTAGCTGGTTAAAAAACGGATTGTTTTGCGTTGAAGTTGTGGTAAGTTTTTAAAGGTATCGTTGGAAGGTTCATTGCGTTTAAAATGCTTTAACCTTTAGGGGTGTTTCGCGATGATCAATAATCTGAAAGCTCTTATTGTTAAAGAACTTTATATGATTAAGTATTTCTCCTTGAAAGAACTTTACGTATCAAGAAATCCGGAATTAGGACTCAATTTAAAACAAATAATGAATTATAATATTAAGAAGACTAACAATAAGTATCACCATCAAGAATCTAAGGCATTTAAAAGTAGCCGGCGACAATGTTATCACGAACTAGGCCGTACTAACGGAAGAGAGCCACATACCGCTCAAGGAATTCAGCGTTCCATACGCCGCGATGTGGACAAGTGACGTTATAGTGTTTCTATAGCTTCCGTGAATCTATCCGTATTAATATGTCTTTAGGAAATGATATATAAGGTCCGTTTCAAAGAAAGTTCTCTCTTACATAAAAATTACACGTTTTATTTGGGCGTAAAAAAAGGTGAACGATTGTAGCTACAAATTTTATAAATCTCTGACCTTACCTCTGTAAATATCTTATATCTTTCAATCCTAACGGATTAACTAGATGAATATGAAATGATATGAGAATCATAAAATAACTAAATAACGCGCAAGAAATGCAGCATTGCAAACTTAGAGATTAACGCGTTATTCAACAATCCCCTAGTATCAAATACTGTAAATGCTTGATACAGATTTGATTCTCTTAAACATCTCGCGGTGACAATATCGCGAACTAGGCCGTAGACCCGTAGACCGTAGTAACGGAAGACAGCCACATACCTCGCAAGGAATGCAGCGTTTCACGCGGACCAGCGCGGCCGGTGCTACTGAACTGTTATTATGACTTCTGTGAACATCTACCGGTACAAAGTGTTCAAATCCTTTTCATACTTCAGTTTCATCCAATAACAACATCCAAGTTTTGAGTAATTGACGGCCGAATACTCATACGCAAATTAAATTTAAGGACGCTTTAAGACTCGCAATTTTGACAGAATTGTATGGCGAACTGTCAGTTTAACTTGTACTTAATTTTAAGTTGCGTTTCAGTATTCCGGTATGATTATTTAGGATAGTTCTTGTCAACTTCGATATGTAATCTATACTAATATTATAATAAAGAAGTAAAGTACAAAAGTAGTGTTTGTTAAATTGTAAGGGGTAATCTCGGAATCTACTGAATCGATTTTACAAAATTATTTCACTAATAGAAAAACACATTATTGCTGAGTGTCATAGGTTTTATAAAAAACCGAAAAATAAAAAGGCTTTAAAATTGTAGTCCGTTTTGCAAAGTGAATCGGAGAAGAAACGATCGAACAAAAGCGTTTGTTAAGAACGCAGCTTTAACTATGAAAGATATATTTTTCAGTTCTAGAGAAAAAATGTGGAGTTGGAAAATGCCTACAAAAAAGTCAACGACAGCATATCTCTAACTTTTATATTTAAGTTAAAAAAACATAAAAAAGATTATTAACATTATGCTCAACGAAGTGGGCAAGGGTCAGCTAGTAATTGAATAAAAGGAAACCATATCTTGATGATTGCATGACAAGAAAAATTTCACTTTTGCCAAAACTGAAGGCGAACAAAATTCGAGCATCAAAGTTAAGGACTAGTAATGGGCCTGTTGTTCTTAAACTCATGACTAAGAAATTCAAATAATAACTACAATAACTCGTTATTGCATAAAGTGTAAGTAATAGTATCAAAAGGAAGTTAATATTTACTTTAATACATACTAATAGTTACTATTATATTTTTAAATAAAAGACATAGCTTTGCATATTGCCTATTAGATAACACAATAAATATATCCACTATTGTAAAGGGATCTTTCGCAACTCGTTACTCGACCCCATTAAGGGCTACCTCATTACAACTTTTAACAATTAAACATTTATTATGTATGTTACTAAAGCCTGAATAGAAGCAATAGAACATAAAGAAACAAAATTAAATCTCTCAAAAGTGATTTTGTTATAATCAGTACTTATTGGCAAAGCTAAGTTTGAAAGCATTTGGCGTTGGTAAGCTCAACATCAAACGTTTTTAAAACAGGCGCAATTATTGTATAGAGCATCATCTTCCATAGATAGTAGTGTAATGTGAAGAAAGCTCAACCAAGCAATGTCGGTGTATGTACAAAAGCATAATGGCTCGCTATTAAATTTCATTGTAGTAGCAGCCCTGGCAGCAGCGGGCCGGCGCCACTATTTCCAAGAAGCCCGCGGAATGCGACTATTTACAACTTTTACCTATTTGGTAACATTTACAATACGCGCACGTACCGCATACGTCAGTACGTGTAACCTTTTACTCTGACAATTTGAACATTCCACAGCTGAACCTAGTTACGAATGTAAATTGTGACTTAGATGCATGAACCACCTGCCTTAGAAACGTCGCGTCGTTTGTGGAATACAATTTTAATTAAACGAACGCCCTGCGTATTCATGTGCACGTTAGACTTATATAATTATCGGAAGTATGGAAATTAATAATTCTTATATACACAGGTCGATTAATGCATGCCATTCGCGGTTGTGTCGCATAGTATGTATCTCGAGAACTTTCTTTACGCCTTAAATTCAAATATAAGTACATATATTAATTTTGGTTGATTCAGCAAAGATATTTAGGCAATAGATACTAGATTTCGCTTACAACAAGTTAAGGAATTATGACGGAATATTAAAGAAAATGCGTGACAAAACAGAGGACAATTAAGTCAACATAAAGATTGGTCATTTAACTGGTGAAACACATAGAAGAGTGGACGTTTTTAAACAGTGATGGGGTAATGTGGTCGCTAAATGAATTAGCTGGTATAGGAATGGGGTCGGCCAGTCTGGCTGCGTTGGCATCCGGCCTAACGACGCGCATTCTCAGCATCAAGTAGATCTCTAGCACTCGTCTCGATACTTATTGTGTTTTTTCAGTCGAATTGTTAATATTTTGAGGGTAGTTAAAATCAGATTTGGGTAAGTTCGGCTAAGTTAGTTAGTGGAAGATTGTTCGCGTTAATACGGAAGTGGAGACTCAAATACACTAATTTAAAGTTTAAGGTTGATTCAGAAAGTATTATGGGCGTATTCTCATACATTATTTGAGATATTGTAATATTTTATAAATAAACATTTTTTTTTCAAAATTTTTAAAATATTGAATAGTGTAAAACTTAATGTACCTTTTCATTATGAATTTTTATCCAACATTAGTTATTACTACTATTTAATAAGATTTCTAAATTGAAAAACAGATCAATAAAAAGCCAAATGCACAAGCTCACCTTTAAAATCTAGGTAGTAATCTAAACTACCGCTTTTGGACTTATCTGTTAAATTATAATTAGTATATGAAGGAACTTACCAGAAAGATCTCCATACTGAAAATCCGGCCGACTGCAGCGGTAGGCTCACAGCCAAACCTTCAGGGAAGTTTTGGATGCCGATTCCCAACGCCAAGTTTCTAGAACAATGAAAAAACTGGTTAAAACAAAACGAAAATATAATATACTAGTGGATCCGATAGAACGAATCTATCAAACGTATGCCCGGCAACTATTCGATTTTCTCTTGATATAAAACCATGCCTGGATTTCAACGATTTATTATATTACATTAAAAAAAGATATAGCCAAATTAGTCCAGACGTCGAGTTTGCATTTACCAACACATTTTGCGATTCATTTTTATATTACAGAAGTGAGAAGATTAACTTAAAAAAAGGGTGAATCTCAATAAAAATTTCATAATTTAGATAAAAGCTTTATATTTATTATAAAGATTCTTTTATATATAAATATACCGAGTTTTTCCCTATGCGTATGTTTAAAAAGTTAAAACTTAAATCATTAGCGACATTCACCGTTAATACATCCTCTGTATTCTTTAAACCTATTATTTAAATAGTCCGATAAATTTGAGGACGTAACAATAGTCGGGACGATTACGGCACGACTTTTTTGCCGGTACCGTTTTAGATGCAAGAGGAATGCAGTAACATTCCACGGGATGTCTCTCTCGCTTGCACCTGCCCCGTCTCTAGGAATGCTAACTGTAAGCCTCCGTCACCGTTAAACTCAACTATTCCTTTTAAAGGTCATTACTGGAACGTGTTACGTAAGATTGTATCATACTCTGCACTTTTTCAAGGATGCGGTAACACTGTACGAGTATAAAACGATTGTTTAAGCATTCCTTTCGTTATAATAAACCGAGGGAGCGCGGTGCTTAATCATAATTTAAAATGTATTTATGCAAATTATTTTATTTGCACATATACCTAGTAGTACATCATTGAGTATATAGTTTTTAAACGTACATAGCGTTAATATATATGTAATAAATTATATTTACTGTCTTCACTTAATATACGTTACATTGCATTGGATTGAATATATTATAAGTATTAAAAAAGCCGTAAAACTATGCAATTGAATATATTCCGAAATGCACAAAGGTACAGTAAGCTAGTTGCGGCCGCAAGACGTAGAATCCGACTTTCTTGTAAGCGTTAATGAGGAACAACTGTAGGTACATACTACATACGTTATTCGAGTTTGAAACGCGTCGACAACCGAAAATATTTGTAGGCACTAATAGCGACGTAAACGGAAAACTTGGAAATAGCTGTTAAAAGGGTTAACTTAATAAACATGCGCGGCGAGCCTTTGAGTTCGGTGAAAGCTGCGCGGCGCACGCGCACCCGCCGCCGATCGCTGCGCAGGCGCTGCCCTCGTGTTCCGTACACACTACACACTACATACTTGTATACATATATTATGTAAAACATATTTGATGTTATTCATTCATTTATTATCAACACTTCGTTAAAACATAAGGTACAGATATTCTTATAAAATCAAAGTCAAAAGAAGAAAAGAAAAAAAGAGATTACAATACTATTTTTTCGATACTATTTTTCTATATAAATTCATCCTTTACTTTTATTGGACTAAAGTTATAGCAAATAGTCCGAAACTAATAGCAATAATTCGAAAAATTAATCTAACTTTGTATGGGCATACTAGTTACTTAAAGCTTATTTTGATTTGATAATATAATAATTATCATATAAAAGTGTTCTTTGATATTCATGTAGAAGTTATGATAAAGATTTTGTTATGGATCGTGTATTTATCTACAAAGCAATGTTAAAATGCTGCGTTATAATAATTTACTATACTCGTACTGTATGTTACGCAAATGGTTGGAAAGAATGTCTCAATATTTATAAGAGCCCTATTATCATAAGATGTGTTAGTAAGCAGTTAGTAAGTTAGTTGAATAAAACTTGATACATATTATAAATAGTAAGCAATGACTTAAGTAATGTGTTATTGTACGTGTATGTAGTTAGCGAACTTTCCAGCGGAACCATACCGCAGTAGGTATCTATATATAATAACTTTATACACATTATATTAAGTTATCTAAACATTGTCCATACAATTGTTTCTATATCATAATATGTATTAGCAATTTTGTACGCGGAAACGAAAGAGTTCTATTCTATGTTCATCACCGAATAAAGGTTGTAAAAACACAATTACTTATGTATTGTTATTATTAGTTTGCTAAATGTGCTATAATTTGGCATGTAACGAAATAGACAGCGACGCGTAACCTATTATGTCAACAATTTATAGAAATTTTGTAAGTGAACGGTGTAACTCTGACTCCGGATACATCCGAATTCCAATTACATCACAGACGAGACTTTTTCACTTTCCGACCTACCCGGAAGTGAATTCCTGAGCGCGAGCATACGGCGCGGCCGATTTTCCATCTCGACGCTCGAAAATAGACTCTATGCTAAATGAGATAGAGTCCGCGCCGCGGCCGCCCGCAAAAAGTGTCAGAAGCGACCACGAAATGCCGAAGCGGATGTGAATGTTCGAGTAACATTCACTCAAAAACTGACTTAGTTTTCGAGTAGCAGAGTGTAGATTGTTGTGCGGCGGGCGGTCGGTAGTCGCGAAAGTAGTGGCAACTTTCACGCTGGGATGGGGGCGCGGACGGCGCGGCCGGCGCGGCGGGGCCCTGCGACGCGACGGCCCATTGACGACACCGTGACCTACATACCACGGCTCCATTCATGCCGCGGCCGCGGCCTGCACCGTCAGTCGTCACCGACGCCCGTGCCTTGCTCGAGGCTCCAAACTTCACTACAACCTAACAATGATCCTTCTTATCCTATCGCTAAATCACCTTCAATATTGTCTTAAATTTTATGTTAGCGGAACTCAAGATACCTATGACGAGGTCGCAGCTGCGACGCTACTAGAACTTCGACACTTAAAAACATACGTATTTGGCGTTAAATACAAAAATCTATGCGCGTATTTAACGCGACGTACATCAATAATTATAATTCAAGCATAATAAAATTGAGAAAGCGCGGTCATTTATCTAGTCGGGGGCGCTCAGCTTAATCTCGCGGACCGTGGATGTAAGATGTCGTGTGCATTTGGCGTATAGAATGTGATAGATTAATTGGTAACTGGTATTGCGTGGTGTGGCGTAGAGCGAGCGGTGATCTAGCTGGTCGCAGGCTGTGTCCGAGGGGCGGCGGGGGGTGCGGGGCGAGGGGCGCGGGGGGCGGTGCGCGGCGCCGCCAGACAGCGGGGCTCCGCTGGGAGACCAACAACAGCCTCTTGCAATGCTAGATCTAGAGATCGCCGGCTGCTCCACTTCGATTAACATTGCATATTTTATTCGGT
The DNA here is from genome assembly GCA_018238005.1 of Eurema mandarina. Lineage (NCBI taxonomy): Eukaryota > Metazoa > Arthropoda > Insecta > Lepidoptera > Pieridae > Eurema > Eurema mandarina. The sequence goes on from DWAJ01000296.1 coordinate 19,361, forward strand.
GAAAGATGTTTTTATGTGGCCGTACAGTTACCTAATCGTGCGAACTTCGAAACTGTGTCTTGTTTATAGCGCAGAAGGTTTCTAAATGACATGAATCGTTTATTATTTTGCGAATACGAAATGTCTTACAATAGCGTTGTACATTGGAAACAAATCTTCAAGTAAATCATAGACATTTAGTTTACGGCGTATTGGCGAAACATGCATAGTACCTATATTTAAAATCGTTACACCTAAGACATTAAAACCTATGTACTACTCAATCGTATAAAACTATACAGACTGATAGATTCAGTCTTTTAAAACTTTAATACCACGCACATCGATCTTCTGTTTATTAAATTGGATGGTATTACTTATCTTCCTTCTATATTTGTCTTACAAATTACTATCTCTAACAAAGAAAATACATAAACTTGTTAATACAAACAGACTATAGTTCTTTCAAACTTAGGTATCTTCAAAGACTTGTAGTAAAGCAAATATAAGCCGTGAATATACCTAAGACTATTTAACAAGCTTTATCTGTAAGTTCTTTAAATAATGGTAACACTTTCATCGAAACCAACAAACCTTAAATTACATTGCGAAACAATATTCACGCCAATCGATATTATCGATAGTTATTGTAACAAAAAGTCAGAATATTTAAAAAAATCTTGGGACCTATCAAATAACTGTTTAGATAAGGACCAAAAGCAAGCCTCCTACATTCCTGAACCCAATAAGAAACAAACATTATGTAACTCAAAATTGTTAAAATTCCCTCTTAAAATTGCTTATCTATTTAACGATCGTTAACATTCATCCGAGCCTTTAAAAAGTTTATGATAAACCTCATCGAGCAAACGGAGTATCCCACAGATATACATTAAGATATCGATTGAAATATCAAAGTACAAAGCCCATGAAATAAAACTAGCTCTATGTTGAAGTGCAGCAAGATCGGCGTCGGCGCCGGGCACGTCACGCGACCGCATTCCATGGCGCCTCCATTCATGGGGCGCGAGTGAGACGCTGCACGAGAGCTTTGGTCGGAACGAGAAAGGAAATCGAGCGCCGTTACCCTGTATGGGAATGCAATTCGTAAGCACGCGCACGCCCGATGCCGGACTCGCAACGTCGCCGCTGCCCGCCGCTGCCCGCCCGCTGCCCGCCGCTGCCCGCCGCTGCCCCAACATTCCTACAGCATATCTGCCGATGCGTTTGTTTGCATACGGCCGGTGTGATTTGATCGATCGCCGGTTTCCTGTGAGAAACACTGCTTGTTTATCGAGTCAGGTGGCTCCGTGCATTACCGTTAACTTTTGTGTTGTGACCGCACACGATCTCGCCATTGCGTTTTTCCTCATGTATGCAAATGGAGTCCAGAATGGTATCGGCAATGTTCGCAGCGTTCGCGACGTTAGCACATATTCGTACGTCTGGGATATGTGTAACAAAGCGAGTGCGTTGGACGAGTACAAAGTTATATTACCTAGTAAGTGGAATGTGGTCGGACATGACGCCGGCGAGCTTGAAACAGGTTAATATTACTCAACCTTATGTTTAGGCATATGCTGGTGATAACATTTTATCCTTAACGTTTACAGCCCGAGTTTCTCCGAGCGGTTATTTGAAAGCGGCAAAATAGAGCGTTCGTTCTGCTGATTCATATCCGCATAAAAGTATGCCAAACATAACATTCGAAGAACATAATATCTTAAGCATTTCTAAATTGTAATTGTTATGTCAACGACACATATAAATTTGTGAATGGAATCGAAAAAGCAGCTTTGTGCTAGAACTTATAATAGCTGACAGTTTTTTGGAGAGAATGAATAAGCGGTTTTTGAACACAAAATAAAAGCGAATGTAATAGGAAAACGACTGTACATTTTTCTCTAAGGTTCGCAATCAATTACTCTCACCGTTTTTAGACCGAAACTTTAATCTTTTCTTTAACTGACATATCAAAAAAGTTTTTGGATAACTATTTCAGTGTCAGTTAGTTCACTTCTTAAACATCTATAACGGTAGAAGTGTTCTAACGACGACGCGGAAAAAACGCGGACTAATGTAGACACAATTTAACGGGAGGCTGAAAAAAGGCACATATGCGGTCGAATTGAGAAACCTCATCCTTTTTTGAAGTCGGTTAGAAATTAAAAAAATGAAATTATTGGATAGAACCCTTGAAAGGGTAAACTGAAGCATATAATTGTTACTTAACACGCTATCAGCGACATAGCGGATCACGTGACGGGTAATTTGTTCAATGTCATGAACTGGAGCCTTGCCAAAAATGTCACAATACAGAGAAAGATGTAAACACAGCCGCATTCTGAATTCTGATTAAAAATAAGGATGAATCGCAGGAAGGTCGTCGTGTCTGCACGCGAGAAATCTCGCCAAAAATGACTCATTAAACAGTCTGTGATATGTATTTTTGGAAATGTAACGGTGATCGCACTTTAAAATAGACGTGAACACTTCATGTTCAAATAATGTTGCTTGTTTCACTCTATTATAATATTCCTTTGCAATTTCTGCACTCTCCTTTCAGCTGAATGTGCAATTTAATTATTGTCAAACGGAAAATCTTTTTATCGTTACAAATTGAGTTTCACTGAAAGTTCGATGTAATAATCGGTTAAAAAGCTCTGGTTCATGAGTCTTCTATGTGTACCATTTCGATTAGAAATCTATAAGAAATCTAGTAGTCACGTACAAAGTTCATAATACTTTGGTCAAACGACAGTATATACTTTGCTCTTTTTGCATTGTAAAGCTTAGATAAAACATCAATTACAGTTTGCGCTTTAAGCAAACAATTTAACCATTCACATTTTAATAGCTACGACTAATCTCAACTGTATCGCATTATGATCTTGACACTTCCATTTGACTCATAGAGCAGGAACCGCGGGATCGCTAAAATATGTCACGACTCATCGATAGCATGCAAATGAGCATGATATCACAGCGCGGCTAAGTACGGCTAAGTACGGTAAGTAGGTATGACATCGCATTCTAGGCGCAGATGCGGATTTCCTTCGCTCTTGCAGCATTCCTCGCGCGCTTCGCTGATGACTCGCCAGGATTAATCACGATATCGTACCTGTACTTTGAACACCGTTCATGATCGCCTTATAACTAAATACATTTGATGCTTGCATATTTATGACTTTGTTATATCATTCTTGACTCAGCCACGATTCTCCTCACTGCAAAGACCAGAGGCTCATTATTCTTTTTGATTTCAGATAAAATTGGCCAACTTAACTTCTAAAATGTCATCCAATTCATATTTATCACGTCCTTCTTGACCATATGAGCATTTCAGTCGTTACGTTTTACGTTTTCGCGAATTCTATTCCATAGGAACCTTAAGAATCACTTGAGTACTTAGTAAGTTTATTAATGGAAACTTTAATATTGTCAAAACTATCAAAATTGCGATCAAAACAACAAACAGAAAATTTCAGGTGTTTGTGCGATACACGTGCTTTCTGACCAGATTCAAGGGATCGTGTTTTATAGCCGTTTATTACTAATCCCATCGGCATAATTCTATCATAAATTGTATATTAAAATAGCGCCATGTTGATGCCAATAGCATTCCACGTTTAGGTCGTAAACAGACACGTGCAAAAATGCCATGGCTATTACTCACTCATTCATCAAGTCTTCAAGGGCGGCGCTGGGACCTTCCATCAAGATCTACATTATACGCAGAATTCTTGATACAAAGTCTTATCTTTATCTTTTTCTTTATGACTACATGAGTACGACGCTACGTTTTCCCCTTATAGAAGCTCCAAGAATTAGGACTGATAAGTGCTAAGGTTTAAATTTTTATTTGACGTCTGTTTTTACGCTTACACAATAGTTTGGATTATGAATTGCGCTCAATGTAAGGTACATATATGGTATGCACTCGAATATTACTTATCATACATTACATTTGCAAGGCCAAGCTTTATTAATGAAACTAGTTCCGGAAGTAAGCGAGAAGATTTCATATAATCTAAATATGCTGATAAAAATGATGAGCAAAAAGCACTGTGTATTCACAGTCTTACTGAATAATACGAAGCATAAAACAAGAACCAGTATAAACAATCATGACTCAAGTATTTCTCATTAATGAATATTATTTTCCGCAAAACAATTTGAAATTGCCTGTTGTATCATTCGTACTTTTAAGTCATGAATGAAATACGTTTTAATTCGAACTGCGGCTGACATAATTGATTCATAAATTAACCTGATTTATTTTTAAATTTATATTTTTAATGTTGCTAATTTTTTACTGTTTAGTGACGTTAGCATAATTAATCTGTATAAGTTAATATGTAACGAGTTTATTTTAGCTACAAAATATAAACCTTTGACCCTTACAAATTTCAATTATAAGTAGATACAGGCAACACTGGCTGCAAGACTCAAAATAAGTGAAGGAGCAATCAGTACAGTAAATTGGTTCGCGATGAAATATCGTCGTGAGTCGGGCATAAGTTGCAGCTTGCAATTGGACAAAATAATTGGCGCTGTTATTGGCACCGCGATGACGTACGAATATGCACCGGCTGACGTGTCCGGCGCCTGTCGTGACGAACGGGCTTATGTAACCAACCTCTCGATTAACATGAAATGCACTTGACGTCAAATTCTAGCTAAGAAAAAGGAAATGCACATTTAATTGAAACCCATTTACGCAAGCGCGCGAAGTTTATTCAATAACGTTCACTCACCTACTTGGATTATTTATCGCTTATTTGCAACTCTGCAACTTAGCAATGGATAATAAACGTCGCCGCAATGAATGTTGTTAAATTTTATCTAATAATGAATCCGATAATAAAGTTAAAGGTTACATTATACAAATGCTAATAAAAATTGGCAAGTTGCGACATATTTTGAGGCAATTTTGTAAATGGTTGTAAGGAGTAAGATCGTTGTTTTGGAGTGGGTAGATGAAGTTTGTAGATTGTAGTATGGATGGTGATATTAGGTGAGTCATTAGCGCGGCGCGGGCGCAGGCGCTAAGAAGGCGGGCGTCCGGCGCGGGCGCACAGGAAATCGTAAAAGCAAAACGCATCTAGAGCATCGACACATCGCACATCTTCCGGAAGTGCGCTATCCGGCCGTGCCTCGCTTCCTAATATCCTTCGCGTTACGACCACTCCGTTTACTGAACTTCTCTATTTCGAGAGCGGAACTCGTGCGGACCGCGGAATGCATACGATTAATTCATTCAATTCGATGTCCAATACAAGATCGTAGTATTCAAACTAATAAAGACTTATCGTATTAAGGCCGAGGTATGCAGAAAAGCCCTTCACCATACAAAGCTATTTGTCATAATCTAAATGTTCAAAACCAATATAATTTATTCATATCATATCCAAAACACAACCGTCAACTTACAACTTTAATTACCAAAACACATTTTTTGGGTCAAACAAGCAACTATGTGTCGGCAATCGGCATTCAGGGCTGGCACGGCGGAATATTAAACGTTTGAAAACCCATTGTTTTGAAGTGAAAAACAAACAAAACGTAAACACTTGCGCATTCCACTGGCTAGTGCACGTGGTACATTCCAGCGGGGTCATGCACCAGGCCGCGTGTCAAAACAAGTGCACCTAGTCAACACACCTATACTCGCGCGGTAGCATAACCTATTACGACATTTATAGTTTCTTATACATAATATATGTGATTGTGATATGTACTGAATTCGATTTTGTTGTAATTTTAGGGGATACTATAGATTTTTTTGCGACTAATACTATTAGATATCTAACAGGTATATGAGAACTTTTTCCTTTAATAAAGAACTAAAAATGAAAAGATGTTTAGGCAGGTACATAGTGTCCGAACATAAACAGATTCTATTGCATCGATCTTTCTTTATAAAGAACAACGAAATCACAACCATTTTCATAAGATAAACTTTTTCAGCGACATGGTCCGCATGGACATAGGTAATTGATATGTTTATAGGACGTACTATAATAGCTATATAAGCTGTGTCCCGCGGTTTTACCCGAGTAATTCCCGCCCCCGGGGTATTACCGGGATGTAAGCTATCCTATCTTTTAAATTGGATCAAACTGCACATGGTGTGCAAATTTTATTATAATCGGTTAAGTGGTTTAGTAGTCCATTGAGAACAAACATTGTGACACGAGATTTATATATATTAAGATTAAGATTACCTACTGTTAATTTACCTACATGTGTTCAGATTTCGCATACGAGGCGACAACATAAGACTTTCGCATTTATAATATAAGTAGTAGGTACTGTTGCATTATTCTCGTTCACAGCGCCAAATGCTACCGTCAATTGGAAGCAACATGTAAGAGCACAATAAAGTGGCATGGTTTAGTAGCGGCGTATAGGAATTAGGCGGCATTCCATCCCGTTGGGAAAGCGGCAGAAAGTTCGGCATGCGGCCGCGGGGCGGCGGGACGGCGGGCGGGGGCGGGGGGGAGGAGGCTCGGGAGGAATGCGGCCGGATACAACCTCACGTCCCTCGCCGGGCACTCTGTACATTTATATATAACTCACTTATCAGCGCGACTGCACCTTCCATATATCGGGTACTAACCGCCCTTACCGACGCGACTGTACTTTGCTATGTTAGTGTATAGGAAATTGCGATCGAAGCTAAGGAAAAGTCATACTTTGTTATTTACGTTCCACATTACTGGTTCTGTTCTGTTTCATAAAGCACACTGAGAAGCAAATTATTTATTTTCAATTAAATTCTAAAATGACTTAATTTTCTGTTATTCTTAAATACCTTTTTATTTTTATCTACTTGCTTCTAAGCGCGATTGTACTCGCATAACGATGTAGCACTTTCTAAAGCGGTTGTACCTTCATACCGAGCTTGCAAAATTTGCTTCTATTTATGACATACGAGGTGACCTTTTAATATTTTATGTTTTAACATAAAATGTGAATTAAGTAAGTATATAAATTTACTGTCCATAATCCCTACTAACAACGACAAAGTAAACAAAAGGCTTGTATAGACGGTTACACTAACATAATATTAAAAATATAGATATACATATTATGACGAAAAAACCAAAAATATGAATTGATTTTAAGATATGTCTAAAAAATTTCAACTTTATTTTTTGACGGGACAAATACAAAAGCCGATCTTTTTTTAAAAGTATCAAATACAGTATGCTATTCTATCATCCTTTCCCTTTTATAAAAAAAGTCCATTGAGAGCTCAAAAATTGCTCCACTCAACGGGGTGTAATACAAAATCGGCGAAATGGCTTAAAAAATCAGACGAGCAGAGATTATTTCTGAATCGTAAATTACAAGAGCGCGATCGGCGCCGGCGCCGGGAGGGAGCTTGTTACGATATTTGAACAAATTCCCGCCGGTGTTAATCTGCATAATAACAGCGGCGGGCACAAAGCGCTCGCCGACTCCCATTATATTCGGAGCTCGAGTGGCGAGCGCCACCCTTCGACCGGCCGACCGACCACCTCCGGCCATGCACCTATACACTACACACTACACGTATACCTGTAACCTGTGTGATTAGTGACTACCATCCTCCAACAGCCTAATACACCCACTGACAATAGAAACGAAAATGAAACGCGCTTCTCGATTGGGTCTTCCCCGTTGCTTATAATCTGGAGGGCTTTAACAGTCGGATGAATAGGTTTCTAAGCAAGGATCGTGGCGTCCCGTGGTCAAGCCCATTAAAAAAAGAAAGTAAAAAAAACTGTCAATTTTCTTATCGCATTAACAAACGTCTGCGAGGTACTGGCCATTGAGATTTGCCCGGTGCACTCATCGGAATGCTGTTTTGTGTGCGCTTGAACAATATCGGTTGTTTTTCGGCGTTCGATGATGATTTATTAGGAAATAGATATATAAATATTTTTTTAGAGAAGATATCTGTAATATAGTTGTTCTTCTACTTTAATTATGGCGCTCGTGCTCAACGTCACATAAAACAAAACATTTTTGGAATTTATTTATTAGCGTAGCTATAAATACGATATCACCGTATGTCTTAAAATTTGTGTACTAGTGCAAACATAAAAATTACATGTGTTGCTGAGGTGTGAACAAATGTATAGTTGTTCGCGAATATAATTAACAATAAACTCTGAAATATTAAGACGACCGGTCAAATTAACGTCACAAATTCATCGACAGTGACAGTAATATTGTAAATTTTTAAAATGAATTGCAAATATTATGTGCTATTTATCGGCTAATGCTGAAAGCTGTCCTAATTCAACGCAAGCATACCTACTCCGGTTCGTCCGTCTAGGATTCCGGCGATCGTGACTTTACTATTTTCAGAGTGTATCCAACTAATACATATATGATACCCATGAAAGAATAATTATGAATACAATATAAAAATGTTTCAAAGTCAAACATTTAATAATTAATTAGTATACATAAAAGTGTCTAATTTATTTCAAAGATAGTTTATGTTGTGTTTTAAACAATTTCAAGTTTACATAAGCCATTCTTCGAAAGATGATTTTCGATATTCGTCCTCTCAGTACTACACAAAGATATAACTATACAAAGACATATTAACAATTCGTGCGATTTATTTCGCGCGAAAACAGTTCGCGTAGGACCTCGTCTCGCACCCACGCGAGCTCACAGACGACGCGACAAATCGCCAAGGTTGCCTTCAATGATACGGCGCGCCGGATTTTTCAGTGAAATAGTTTCATCGTCGACGGCAGTCTGGCGGTGCGGGTCGATGACCTCGCCTCTACACTTTCCACGAGTACAGACTAAGCAAATTGCCTTTTGTGCGGCCATAAGTAGGTATATAGTTGTCTTCATAGCGCTCGATAGCGAGGAAAATCATTCGCGATTAGCGGCGTTTATAAGCTCTTTCGATAATTCTGCCCTTAATTAATAAATTACGCAATAGCATATGCTTAACCACAACCCTTTTTCTACAACTTTATATACTTGAGATTGACTTTTAACATGTTATTTTAAAAATAGTTTTATGTTAAAACGATATTTCATCCAAAACAATCCAGCAGCGTAACAGCTCCCCTGACACTAGAATTAAGTGATACTTAACATCAATATAAGAAACAATGCACAAGTGAGCCATTGCACGTTTCAATTCTATAAATATTTCAGCTGATTACCATGATAGCTGTGATTCAACGCGGACGTCACCATCTATCGACAACTGACCGATTCGCCTTGTATGAAATTCCATGGTACGGGCCATAATCAATGACGACGACATTCCTTCATAGTGATTTCATTGATCTGATGCTTAGTTGTGAATAATTTACTGATTGTTCACGCGAAGTACATTATTCCGATAGACTAACATCTCGATATAATAACTCTGTCTGTCTGTCTGTCTTTCCATGACGCTTAAACTACTGAACCGATTAGAACGAAATTTGGTACAAAAATAGTCTAAAGCCTGGGGAAGGACATAGGCTACCTTTTTTTAAATCAACCCCCAAAAGGTTGCGCGAGGGGTTGAAACTTTTTATAATTTTACGCTTTCACGGCTAAACCCCTGAACCGATTGTAATGAAATTTGGTACACAGATGGTCTAGAGCCTGAGATAAAATGGTAAAAGGGGGGTGAAAGTTTATATGAAAGTCCACGCGGACGGAGTCGCGGGCAACAGCTAGTATTTGTATATAGATATATTCTAGTCCAGAAACTTTTGGTCCTTCATACTTTATATACAATGAGAAAAACTGCCTTACTTAAATATTTTTTTATAAAAATAATATATCATATTCAATACTTAAGTTTCATAGATGTGAATTAATATAAATTGTAATTATGTTGCGATCTTCATATAGAAATCGAAATCTTCTTATAGAAATGCCGCTATTGTTCAGCCACGAAAGTTTCTAGGAAAAAAGTCCGCCAGATCTTTTTATTTCTACCTATCGCCTGTTTGTTACTTTTAGAAATTCTTTACTTATCTACTTGTCGCATTCATTGTAAGCAAATATATAAAATGTATCTATAATGTATATTGAATTCGTTCGTATTGTTAAGTACCTACATGCATCTTATTACATGAAATTTTTCATTCGTTAATATACTCGCGACAGATTTCTAAACCAATTTATCTAATGTCTTCATTTAAAACCGAAACGTTAGAAAAGAATTTCAGGCCGTAGCACGTGTCAGCTTTAATTAGCTCTGAAACGGCGCGTTAAACGTTTCATAATGTTATTGACGAAATTAACTCTAGCCGCGCGGACCCCGTGAGCGAGGTAAGTGGCCGTGCGACGGCTCCTGCCAAACATATTACCATTATCATAAAACACCATTTGATTATATATTGCCCTGGGCATGTCCACTCGTTTCTAGCTTTTCTTAATCGTTTGTTTCTTTAAACTCGAACGCGATTGTATTAACTAGTTACTTTTGTAATAAATTATATTCTAATAAGATGAATATGTATTATAAGAATTATTGTAATATGAAACAATAAAAAGACAACGCATTTCTTCATATAAAAATATATCTCCATTCACATTTCAGGATTGAATTGTTTGAAGTCTTTAAATGTTCGCACATCGTAGTTTTAAATTTGGAATAAAATTAATTCAAATTTTAACTAAACTTAAATCACGCTCGAAATTTAAAATTGTATTATAACAAAACAAGTTTACTGGGTGAACGTATCGCAGCGCTTAGCATATCTCCCAAGGTAGCAACGAATGTGACCCTACGACGCACAAACTACTAATTGGAATCCAGTTAACGGTGGGTCCATAGTGCAACTAGTTTCATCCCGCTCGCTCGGAGTTATCAATGAAATTCCTGCACCGATGCCGGCGCCCTCCGGTGCCCCGCGTTTCTTGACGTAACAAAATGGCGACCAACTTACATGTTCAACTTTGGTACCGAAATTGTTGTACGTTTTCAAAGTTTTAAGCAATCTACAATTTTTTAACTAATTTCGGTTGTCACTTTATTGTTTGTGAATTACAAGTAATATTTGCATTGTTTCGGTACAAGTTACAACGCAATAACTTAAAAAGTGTAAATCGCTAAACGCAAAATCTCAATATAAATAAAATAGTAAAGGTATTATTAAATAATTTTATATTTCATAATAATTAATCGATGAATGCTTTTTGTAAAGGAAATTATGGCAAAAAAATGAAGCAATTCCAAATACTCTGTGTATTATCGCCATCTATTATCAATTACTATTATACTATATAAACAGTTAACAGTAGAACGTCAAAAGTAGCGTCATTTCAAATTCCATTGTTTTTTAAAAGATGGCGCTATTTATATAAAGAGATAATATAAAGTTCAAACTAGTAGACGCTAGTTTTTGAAGCGTTTTGCAGTAATACCACTAGATGGCGCGCAATTTCAACAAATGAGCTAAATCTTAAACGTTTAAAAAAAGCTTTCAAAATATAACAATAAAATGCTTTTTATTAAACGATCGTTCTTATTTAACAAATAGTGAACTCTTTTATAAATTATCATATTTACATGCTTTTAAAATTCCAGTCGTCACTTAGGTATTGTGTTGAATGTGAAATGCGTAATTGATTTTCTGCCAAAAAAGGTTATCCAAACTAAATTTTTATAACTCTTACCTAACTAAGACATTGCCAATCTTTTTTATAAGCTCTTAGCGCCTCAGTTTTGTTAAGTAATATGCAATTTTCACTTTACGTTGTTTTTAAATTGTGAAACGACCGAACATAATATGAAGTGTATTTTTAATACATTTTCTATGTGGTATGGTTCAAGAAGATGATTTATACTTTATATGTTTTAAATACATTGGGTTTTTTTATATTAAAAATCACCTCTATAGAATCTTCAATCATAGAATTGTTATATACTTAATATTTACCTCAACACTTACCGATTTTTAGTTGTTACTATTTCTGAAAGCGGCAGTGTCCTTGACACAGACGTTAGTCTTGCAGGTTCATTGCACTTGTTATTATGTTTATAATTATTTTACTTGTATTTTAACATGCTGATACAAACTTAAATTCCGACTTTGTAATTAAAAAGTATATACAGAAAATGTTTAAAATTATAACTCAACATAATGTGTATATTATGTCACAGGAAAATAAAAAGAACAGCAAATTTTTAAATTTCCTAGGAAATTTATAAACCTTCGTAGGATTCTTTGTTTTATTTTACGACTATTTTACGACCACATTTTCGTAAATTTATAAATTTGCGACGTCTCGTGGTAAATTTATCAACTAACGAATATCCATTCGTAAGGTTTTAAATGGTTCGGCCAATCACAGAAGAGCTTTTAATTTAACGCTTTTTTAAAATACGGAAAATAACACACTGCTCTCTGATTGGTTGGTGTTGACAGTTATTCAACCAATCAGAGCGCACATGGCGTTTGGTTATTGCTTACTTATTATTACGCGAGAGTTCGGTAAGTTGATAAATTTGCGACACTGGGGTGACGTAAAATAATACAATTTATCTCTCGTTTAGAATCCTACGAAGGTTTATAAATTTCCTAAGAAAGTTATAAATATGCTGTTCTCGTTATTTTCCGGTGACATATACATGTCATGGAAAAGAAGGCATCGCATTTTTTTGCATTTTCAACAAAAAACCGGCGACAGTATTAGATTACAAATTATTGGAAATACTTGTTTATTTTCGTGTCTTACTCACACTTATGTAAACGCAAATGTTTTTAAAAATTATTTCACGCACGAATGAATTTGAGTATTTGTACATTAATATGCAGAGGACGCAGAAAGTCGAAATTCCACATCTAACAAACACTTTACTATATAGGTACTATACAGTTTGTCTTTTTATAAGATAACACAATTTATTAAAGAAAACATTACAATTGATTATTTTATACAGGTTGCAAAGTCCTAACTATCTGTATATGTGATGTCCTAAACTTCTCACCGATCTGGTAAATGCGGGACTGCTAAAGCAGCTAAACACAATATGATAATATTTCATACAATAAAACTCACATACTGATACAACCAAACGGTAAGGCCTTAAGTAATAATAGTTTTAGTACTCACCTGGCGCTGTGGAATGAAGCTTTATTTGAAGATGCGGAGGCTCCAAATGCGACACCAACAGCCAAGCCTTCAGGTATATTGTGCACTGTGATAGCTACCACTAGAAGCATTATCCTCTTCCACTGAGACTGGCGCGCTTCGAGAGACCGACTCGTGCTGTCTCGTCTGTCCCCTTCGCCGACTTCTCCGGCTTTCTGGAACATTCCAGAGTCTTCTTTAGATTTCAAAATCGATTACAAGCTTACTAGTGTTAGTAGAAAATTATTATACTATTATGAAACTTACTTTTATTGTGGGGCATTTAGAGTACGATTCTGATTTATTTTATATTAATCGTCTTTTTTACTAAAAACTTTATTTTACTTAGTATAAAACAATGTGGCTTTCTTCAACGTCTGTCTGACTCCGTGGTTTTAAAATGGTCATGAGGGTTAACTCTTACAGACTGACAACAATTAAGTGATTTTGCTAAGGGTTCCGTTTGTTCTTTTTATGATACAGAACCCGAAAAATATCATTCAAACTTATATCTTGTCTACATTTACCACATTGATAGAAACACCACAACTTATGACTGGCCATAATTAATGGCCTTGAATCTTAATTGATATTTAAGTAGGTTTTTCTCGACTTTAATTCAATTCATAGACATTTTCCTTAATTTACTCATAAAAATACTTTTGTAAGTATTTAGAAAAAATACTGTGGTTCTACATGTATAATAATATATAATATAAGCTATGACTACCGCTTTAATCATTATTATATTAAAAGAGACCTAATCTTCTGTACCATTGAAAGAAATAACTCTTAGAAGCTCGTCCAAGTGGCATTGTTACATGGTCAATATACCCCAGATCCGAACTAAACGCTTCGATGCCACTTTTCTTCTGCGCACGTCAAAATAATTCAATGAGTGCCCCGAGTGGGTCTTCCCCGATGAATACAATCCAGACGTTTTCAAGAGTCTCGTAAATAGGTTTCTGAGCAAACCCATACAGTATATAGTAAAAAGACTTACCAGAGAATTTAGAGACTGATGATGACCTCTCCGCCTTTGAGCTGTGTGCTGATTACTGATGCAGTCCGCAAACTCAGCTGGCTGTGTCTCCATCGTAACTACAGTGGGATTGGACGGCCTCCTGTTCAGAGCCGTCATCATTTCTAAATCCTCCAACTTCTCCTTCGAGTCTTTGCTCTTTGTTATTGCTGAAATGAAGACAGACAAATGTACCAAACATACATTATATTCCTTATCTTTACGCAAGCTTCGGTACTTGAGAAACGTTATCTACAACAATCAATTAAACAAACTTGAACGATCGAGAGTTCAGAAATAAAAACCGTTTGTAAAAAAATAAATGCTGTTCATTTTATAGATAAATTTAATACATATTTAACTTATGATACAAAGTGTGGAATTTATTACTTCTAAGTATGTAAAATTAGTTGTTTTTGTATTTTAAACTGGTCAACTTTTGAATTCTGCATAAATCACTAGTAAATGTTGTATTAAAGGAGGTATAGTTACTTAACTAGGCATCAGAGCATTCCTCTCAATTAATGTAAATAGGCTCTTAATCAATGTCAAGAGCTTTCATGATAACGGCAAATCAAGATTAATTTATTGCCACAGTGTTAACCATAATTTAAGTAAAGTCTAAAGTCTAGGTAAGAGAATAAGTTTAATGAATTACTTAAAACAAGATTGGACTTATTCAGATTTATGGACAATATTCTTATTCACTCATGTAACAAATATTAAAGTCCATATGTCAGTACATATCCAGTACCTTAAACTGTTATCAAATATTTATTGGACAGGTCTACTATATTTTTGTATTTTTGATTTAATAAAATTGTATGTAATCAATCCCTGAAAATCTATAAATAACTAATATGATACTCAAAATTTGACAAATATTTCAAAACAACTTAACTATGTGTAACTATAAAACTGTATGTCAATTATAATCAAGCTTAAGATTTTGCACAAAATATAGGCATTTACGTTTTCACAATATTGTAGGTTATTTTTAAAATTTTGTTGAAAACCAAATTATTTTACTAGTCTAAATAATGAATACAGATAATACACAAGTTGTACAAGTCAGACATATTTGATAAGATATAAAACAATTCATTAAATAAAACGGGTCTTGTTTTCTTCGTATGCAAGAGTACGAGTGATCACATATTTTGATTAAGAGATAGGCTATGAAATATTGGTTTATCGTGACAGCTGATGTACTTGCAAATTTAATATAGCAATGTGATATCACATAGTTTAATGAATGATTAATTAATATTTAGAATTTAATAAAGTTAAATCCATCGATTAATTATAATCACAATTACGTAATTTAAATTTAAAGTTAAAAAGCCGAAATTCTTTAAAGTAATCTAATTGTACAAATAATTAATTATACGCGGAGACTTATTTTTTAAAGTATTAGTGGCATAAATTCTGAAGAGAAAAAATCTTATCTTATCTTATCTTTCCTGCAAGAATGTATCTGAAGCACTAAAATCCAAAATAATGTTTAAGCTGTGCAGATTAACAGCACTTGTTTTAAAAAAATATTTTAACATTAAACATTAATAAATATTTGACAAAATAAATAGTTACCAAGGTTATCAAGGTCAATATCTGTACATAATATTTTGTTCAAAAAAATTATATAATAACCATAAAATTGTTTTGAAAGTACATACCTATTTCTTATCAAAGCAAATACAATTACTCTGTTTAATATACGGTATAATTATACCATAAAAATTTAAATGCAAATGTAAAATGGAAGCCAGTTTCAGAATTAAAATTGTTTACTTATATTTATTGTAAGGACAAGGCCAGATGTGACCTTAGTGCAAGTATAAACAAAAAATGTTATTGAAATGATGTTTTATACAATTAAAGGTTGTTGTAAGTTACTAGGTTTATTTAAGAGATATCACTCTGAAATGCACTCATGATGCAAGTAAATTAAACCGAGTTTTTGTAAAATACTTTATATGCAATAGAACCACTTTAATATTTGCAAGTCTCGACAAGTTTAAAATCTCCTAAGGCTTAATATCTATTCTATTTATTTTTCAATTATTTAAATCTGAACCCATTATAACCACTTTTAAAAAATTCCAAGACAACTTATCAAAATTGTTTTCGTTTTTATGGAAGCAGGCTTCATATTTGTTTTTTATTTATTTATTTATACATATACTTTATATTTTATGGTCATTTAGTTGTTAAATTTAAAAATAAATATGCAAGAAGTGTTAATGGTGTAAGAGTAAATACACAGCATGCACTGAAAATCGCTTATAAATTTCTTATTCCTTTTTTTTCATTAGTTTCTAAAAGTAACCTATACAGTATACTCTTGTTTTACTTTGTAGCCATAACTAAAAATTAATTTATAAAGAATGTCATATATTTTACTTTCAATTCTGATTGTTGCCATAACTATTGGATGTCTGAAGTACATATATACATTATACATCTATATTGTTTCATTGGTATGTATTGATTAAGCCTTAACCAAAATTAAATTAATTCAACCATTTTAGTGCACCATTGAATAAATTGAATTGATAACAAGAGCAATTATGATAAACCACATATAGTAAACAGCTACTAGGCCATACTAAATAGATAGTAGTTTTTAAACATAGGAAGTTTTTATTGAATGTATTAAAGTTTTCAATGCCTTTTATAAGTCATATAGGGTTTTAAAAGCAATTATTATATAAATATAATTTTAATGTAGGCACAGAGTAAGCATATATTCTCAAAAAATATTTTTATTATATAATAATAATAAATAGCCAATTCTGTTTGCATGACATTATAACCAATGTATTATTTTATTTTGTGTAATCAATAATGAATAATAATTTCATTAGAATTTATTTACCTTATTTATTACACAGAAAACAAAATATGTGTACTCACTTATCATCATGTTTGTGGAATTTATTCCCAAATAGTCCAAGAATCTATCAGTGCCGAACACAAAAATAGCACCAAATAAAAATCCTCCCGCCACAGGCAAAAATGCATACTGTCCTTCATCACCATACATGCCTGATTCTTCACACATTTTAATAGCTGGTTCCAATAAGGACCAATATGATGCTGCCGTCATTACACCCGCTGCAAAGCCTAAAGACACATCTAGTAGTTTCCTCTGGAAATTGGAAAAAAGACATTTAATTTATGAACATTGGTTGGTGATTAAGTTTCGTGATTTTTTTCTTACATGTTTTCCCCTAATGAAGAACACACAACCGGCACCAGCCGCAGTCAACCCCCACGTCAGAAGAGTACCCAAAAGGGCTTGAGTAACGGCACCGTACCCCGGTAACATTTTTAATAACCGTTTTGAATTCGATAGTACTTTATTGGTATTTTATTAAGTACTGTTTACAAAAAACATCTCAAGTTAAGTTATCAACTAGATTTCTGTTGTCAATCACGACCTTTTTATACCAACACGGCACATGTTTATCGCATAAAGTTTGACTGATGTGAAATATTTTATTGGGCTATTGGTCGTAAATTGACGTTGACGTCTTGTCATTCCCATTAGATGTCAAATAGATATTTTTGACATTTCGTTCGTAAATGTATAGGTACCTACCTAATGTTTCAAATTTATATTTTTTTGCGAACGTTCGTTTTCATTTTTAAATTTATATCGTTTGATTAAGTCTTTCCCTTTTTGAACTTTTGACATGCAAGAAATTAGGAACCTTATACAGAATAAACGGTAAGTGATGAAATAATGAATAAAAACAACTTTTTTGTCATATAATTTATGGTTAATATTTTATAACTTTCAAATAAAAAATAAAAATTAATAGAATATACGATATTTATGTAGAAGTTAAAATATAAATATTTAAAGATTTACGAATGTGATTTTGCAAGTAACAATGAAGCCATCATTTTCTGTTTAAAAATTAATATACATCAATATTATTTAAGAAGCTTGGAATGAGCAGATTCCCAGATCCATGGGCAACCGTCAGGTGTAAACAGACAAAATAAGTTGGTTTTTTGGCGGGAATCGTGCGGCGTCTATATGTAATCTCGATTGAATATTCCTTTTTTGGTGCATAAA
>DWAJ01000297.1:0-37528 GCA_018238005.1 Eurema mandarina
ATGTATGCGTTAGAACGGCCACCTCTTGAATGATCTCATTCAAGGTATCGCGTGTGCGTATAGCACACATTCGCACATTCCGACGGCAGCTAGTTTTTGCAATTACACGGAGCTGACAAAAATTTTTTGAACGCGATTTAGACGGCGAATCTAGCCAAGTGTAATTGAGCCTATACACATAACACAACGTTCACAGCTTTTTTGTCAACCTGACCCGCGGTCGGCCCGGCGCTACACGTCTACAACTACGTCCCTGCATTTTAAATTTGTAATATCTTCGGAACTATTCACTTAAATTACATGCTGTAAAAGCATATTGATCTATAATAAATGCACAATTTATTTAACTTATTTTGTACTTACTTGGATAAGGATTAATGCTGTATAGTTTAAAATCACTTCGTAAATAACCATTTATTAGTAAAGGATTAAAAATGGTTATGGTGGGTTATCCCTAAGAGATAGACATATGCCATCGCGGAGTTTTTTGTAGAACTTTTTAATGTGGATAATACTGTTGTATAATATTTTGGTCTATCTCGTAGGGTTTAGCCAGCGTTTACAATATAAACGCAAAAAAACGTTCTTATTTACGACATTACATTAGATACCTCTAAATTTATCAGTCTTTCTCTATTATACATATAAACCTTTCTTAAGAATCACTGTATCTATTAAAAAAAAACACATCAAAATCCGTTGCGTAGTTTTAAAGATCTAAGCATACATAGGGACAGACAGACAGCGATAGCGACTTTGTTTTATACTATGTAATTATAATAATAATGATTTTAATTCTGTATAATATTATGTTGTGGACGCCTGTAAGTATGGCGACAATATGTCAATTGTAAATGTTTAAAATTATATATATACCAATGTTTTTAATGTACGTCATGTTGGCGACCCTAATATAAATAAATAAACATTTTTTTTTTGTTTTGCCTCTCAATATTGTCTTAATGATGTTCTTCTGTCGTATTAAGACTGTTCCTTCCAGAATCCTTCTCCTTTTCTCAATAATGCCGAAAAGTTCTCTCTTCTACTTAACCATGCTTACCTCTCTCTATGGGTCTCCAACACGGCTTCTTTCAGCACTTTCAAATGCTCCCAGCGACTCTGTGTGCCGTGGCCCAAGTTTTTAATGGGTGATGTAAAATAATATTTATATTAAATAACTAACATCATTATGTAGTACTAGCTGTGCCCCGCGGTTTTAAACCGCATAGTTCCCGTTCCCGGGGCAATACGGGGATATAAAGTACCTATCCTTTTACTTGGTATGTAGATATGTTTAGGATATGTTTGGTAATACCCTGGATTAACATCCAGGGTTTTACCAAACTTTCAAAATACCAAATTTCAACTAAATCGGTAAAGCCGTTTTTGCGTGAAAGAATACCAAACATACATCCATTCTCACAAACTTTCACATTAATAATATTAGAAGGACTAGGATGTAGTAAGTTTTGTTGGTTTGTATCGTTTTGGGGATATAGGCAGATCCATATACCTATCCCAAAAACGATACACTAGATAGTGATTATAGAATTATAGGGCGATTATTTGTGTGTGTCTTGGCTACATCAATAAGAAAAATCTCGCAAAATAATGAAATCGCGGGACACGATTAGCTTACAATAAATTGAATAAAGGTAAGTACTTAATGAAATACGTAAATATGACTCGGCCTTGAGATGTATGGTATCAGAGTTGCAATTGAACCGAGTACATACGTTGGTACTAGCTATGAAATGTTACCTACAGTCTGAAGTATTTCTTACGCTGTGCACAGCATGTCGAATGAACATGCGTAAACACTACGATGTAGTGATAAAACATTGAAATTATGACCTAACTTCTGGACGTCACAAGTAATGGTGACACGTGGTTTTACGTAAATAAGCAAGTTATCATTTTGTCAAAGTAAGTAGGTATATCTTTATAGCGTTTTTAAACATCTCATAAAAAGTTAATAAATAACATTATTATAACACCTATAGTTTATGAGTTTTCATTATAAAGTTTTACGTTTGCGTATTAATTTCTTCTTCTTTGTACATTTAGTCATTAAGATGAACTGTAATAAGTTTATAGCAATAAAAGGTAATACATAAATAAATACCTATTTAATATTTGTAAATACGCACACATAAACCAGTAATCACGTCACTAAATATATCATCTTCAGAATGGTTCGTGATTAAAATTTTATTCTTACAATCCGATCATTTGAACTAAAAAGGTTTAACTTGTTTTGACTTTAAGTGTTAAATTCCTAGTTAGAACTAGAATCATAATTCTGGTAAGATTTCACTGTACATTTTCTGAAATTAAGATAAAAATGATTAAACGAGGTGAAAGTTTCATAGACACAATACCTATATAAATGTATAAAAGACGGTACGGTTCATAAATAAGAAAAATCAATCAATACAAGTAGGATATTGCTTTAGAAAATATATATGAGCAATGATTCGTGGAATAATTTTAATAGGATTCTTCAAATAAGATATTATTATAAGTTACGAAGAAATCACCTTAAGGTCGGTGATTCCGTTAAGGATTTTCTTAAATAAAGCTTAATGTAATTTTCTTTGTACCCAACGATGTTGGGCGTTTCTCGTTAAATTACATTTTGAAGGTTTTCATTATAAAAGCAAAATAGGAAACTTTCAATGTGATGTCGCAATTAAATCATTTTAATTACCCGAACCAATTAATTTCTGAAATACTTACGACATTTGATTTATTTCTTTTTTGCGTTTTGTTTACGTTTATGAGAATAATTGGCACCAAATGTAAATAACATATATAAATACAAGGTTATATCTAGCCGGGTCTCGCGGTTTTCTTTTTGTATGTCTAAACGCAATCGAATCCATTTAGTAATAATTCATTAAAGCAAAGTTCATAAAGTTGGTATAGTAAAGAAAGTTTTCATTTATTTTGCAGTTGCCATTTCAGTAAAACAGTTAACACTATAATATTTGTATACATATATGTATATTAAACTGAACGATACGGTTATATTAATAAGTATAAGTATATACAAATAATCATGACATTTATGTATCATATAGAACTAGTACCTACAAGCGTCGATTTTGCAACATTGTACAGTAGGTATTTGATAAACAATGTTTTGTATCGCGTTACTAAAATGACGTTGTTTATATTGGCTCGTAATAAACATTATGCAAAAGGCTCAAGCATACATAATATATTATTTGAGACAGTTTACATCATCTATACCTTTTAAAATTAATCACCTACATATAATCTATACACAGCCTATCGACAGACAAAGTCTGTATTGTGCAAAGGCTAAGGCAGGTGACCCTTAGACTAGACATAGTATAAATATTTATGAACATAATGATATCTATATATATATTCACCTCTTACTCTCGCAAACGTTATAAAGACCGTAGGGGATAATCTCTGATATATAATTAATTTGTTGAACCAGCTTTAAAGATTCTTTATTCATCAGAATCTTTTTCATAGTACGAATATCCTCATCAAATCCTGGTTACCTGTGGACCCATGGATCTATGGAAATAAAAAAAGTAAGCTAAGAGCTAGGCTAGGCTAGATTAGACTAATTTGTATGTTATATTATAATTTCTTACTCATATTTTCATAACAAAAACCCAAAGGTCTTGTAATGCGAGAAGAAGAAAACCGCTTGTGTTAATATTACAACGTTGTATGTATTTGTAAACACATTCGTAATAATGTAAATATACATCATATATTTTATATAGGTACTGAAACTTGGCAAGATGTTGCACTTTCACGCGCGAATTGCATGAATATTTCAATGTCCAAAATTAATCCATCACCTCAGTGCAGCAATGATTTAATAAAGTATTTAGTTGCATTTCTCAATTTAATTGATTTTGCTTTTGATCTTACGGCATATAACACCAAAAAGACATACTTAAGTTGAGATTCAACAGGTAAAAGCATTAGTTGTTATTATTTTTGGCTTCATTATCGCCAGGATGTTTCGCTATAGGCTTCCCTTAATAATAAAATAAGGTGAGATGCCACGCTTGTGTAATTATAATCTCTACGATCGCAGAATCCCTGTTCTGATTCCTTTATGACATGTTGCGCACTAGTAGTAGATTTACAGGCGACTTGACGTTTCAACCAGATTATTGCATCAACAATTCCGTTTAACTGCACATGAAGCTACTTCTGAATCGGATTTATTAAAATAAAATGATTTACAACCTTTTCTATCATATGCAATCGAAGCTATAATACAGCTGGTAATTAGAGCTTAAAGTTTGCGATATATATAGCTTGCTTTTCATTTCTTATAACGCCCCTAAACATTTTATAATTTAAATAGAGGTTTGAATACTACAATAGATCTTTTATTTCTTTCAGTGATAATAGTTTATCAGTTATATTAGGGGCATTAACAATGTGATTTATTTGTCAAATGTTGGCAGCCGGAATTGTGACTGAAACTTGCAATTGTTTCTGCGAATGGCACCGTCCGCGTCGCGTCGCAAACAATTATTAATGAGAGATTTATAATATAACTATTGAGACTATGTACAGAATAAGCCTTAACTTTTTCTGTGCCATAATATTATTAGTACTACTTAATTATAAGTAATTAAATAATTGACTCTTAAGTCTTATTTAGCTACTGATTTATGTTCTTAATATTATACATACCTACTCTTAAAAGTTAATAATGTTTTCTGATTTATGTTGTTAAGCCTTTTACATCTTTTTTACTAATTTTACAAATAATTTAACCTAAAGTTTTTGAACATGTAAATAATTATATTTATAACAGCAAATTAGATACATTTCGAAGACATTTCATTACAAATTTTGCGTATACGAGAATAGTGACAGCACTTTATGTTTATTGCGCTCAGGGAACCATTTGGCAACCGAACAAGTATGTGATGTACCCACAGACAAAATTACTGAGCTACTTTTTATTGTTTGCATTGCAAAATAAAACACGCACATTAATTTCTCTAACTGTTATTTTCTAGAGTTCAGTGGAAGAAAATATTGGCCATGATTTTTCATCTATTGCAAGTACAATTATAAAACAAAAAGTGTTCAATTGATTCAACTTTAACGATTTATAATTCGACGTTCTTACGTAGCATGTCTATTGTAGCATATAGGACTCTTCTAGGTTTTCAGTTATGGAAAACACTCATCTTAATAAATCAACTTAAAATTTTCTAAGTATACCAAGGTGTGTAGTTTATTGAATTATATGATACATTTTTTAAACCGAATAAAAGTATCAAAACTCCTCATTCAAAATGGTCTACATACAAAATACAAAATACGAATTTCGAAATCGATTTTCAATTTATGAGGAAAAAGTGATTGACAAATCCCTAATTAGAAATTTTGATTGGAGCTTTCTGCAGCAATACTTTCCACCAGAATTTATCCTCCTTTTACCATAACCTGTTTCGAATTTATTATTCTTTGTTATGATTCCAACATTTTGATGATTTTTTTTTTAATTTTTCGTTTTAAATCTTTAATTATTTGATAAAGTTGGGTTTATATTACTATACACGTTCAATTTTACAAAATATTTTTACACATTTTTTTTTCTATCCAATCTTTATCAATGATTTTAAAGTGAGGTAAAGATACTTATTTATTATAACCATAGTTGTTTATAAACTAATTTGAGTTTGATTTTCTGACGAGCGAATTGAAGGTCAGACTCATTTAAATCCTTTAAATCTTAAAGTTATTTTGGATTATATTGCCAAAATCAATATAATAATGAACGACGTATTATTAAAACTTTCCTATCAGTTAAATTATACAAACGTAGGTAGTAGTAGTAGATACTATTTTCTTTTACGATACTACAATATCATTAAAATTTATTCGCTATGAGTAATTACATGTAAGTAAAAAATAGTTTATTAAAGAGCCTCTGATTAAATTCCCAATGCTTATAATCGCCCCATCTGAATGCTATAAATATCAACCCATTTCTAATTTCTATGCCCGCCAAGTATAATCGTACAGCACTGATCCCATATAAGTACATAGAAGCGAATAGCTACTGTGGGTGACGTCTATATATAGAAATCTGTAAATAAATTTAATGAGAGATGAATAAGCTATTACATATCAATCAATATACCCAGATTCTCATTTCGCCAATTCAGTACACACATGTATGTGAAAAAAACATACAATAAAATCTCAAGCCTGAGTTTCGCCTTAAATGTTATAAATCTGATCCGGTGTAGACTAAATACCTAATCAGCATTTTAAATTAAATCACCCGCTAAACCAGATATTTGAGATTCAAATAGATACAAATCAATACCAAACCAAATTCTGTGTGGAAAATTAAAAGTTGTTACTAAGTTTTTTAGGATATAGTGAACGTAGATGTGTTTAAACAGACCTACATGTCTCTTGATTCTCAATTATATTATATTATATCTACGTTATAACTATGTATTTGTATAACTTCAATTGAAATACTACTACCTGCTCCCCACGCTTTAATGCGCGTAATTTAAGTTTTTTGGCAATAGCGATACGAAAAGTAATGTTATGTAAATTCAATAGATTTTGCATATGCAAAGCAAACTTAATAATTAATTAGTAAGAATGCTGTAAATATATTTATTTAGCTGGTTCCTTATTGTTAAAACATTTCAGTACTCATCCATATTAAAATAAAAATGTGAAAATATTTTTAATTAATACTTTATGTTCCGATTATATGATAACTGGTGTATGTAATTGTAGAATGCGTTCAGATAACTATACAGGTCAACTACCTTTTTTTGATAAATGCTCGGTACGCATTTTGTTCTAATTTCGTAGGTATATGACTCTGTATCTAATAATAATTAAAACTTATCAATGCTACTTATTCATCGGGCAATGGAAGGAGTTTTATCGATTTTATGTTGTTAAGTATTTAAAGGAAAACTTTGTACAACTACCGAAAGGGAAGGTCAGTTTCGACTGGAATGAAATAATTGATTAATAAAAAGCTAGGTAGGTACTTCGACCTCCTTATGATTAGTAGTTGTTTGTGATCTTGATTGTAATATTTTAAGAAAACTGATTATATATATTAAATATACATTAAGTACACGATTGAAATTTAGGTACATAATATCAAGATACCGGACTTAAGACGAATACTAGATACACAATAAGAAAAAAATACTTGTGTTTTTAAGCTTAAAAAATGAAAAAGTGATATGTTGATGATTTTTATAAGTACCCGCCCATATTTGGAATTATGGATCGGATTTGAAGATTTATTATTTTGAAGCACCAGTCACAACGGACGATCTACGCTATTAAACATAACTCATGCAGTAGGTAGGTTGGTAGTAGGTGAATAATAGATACTAGATATAGAGCTATAGATATTGGCTAGTATAGATGTAAGATATTTAATTGAAAAACAGGAACATTTTTGTATTACGTTTAGAATGGGTACATATAATCAGTCCTCAATTAATTTGATAATTTCTATCCAATCTATATTGACATCTTTTTATGTTGTTATTCTTTATAAATTCAGATTAAATAATAAATATCATATCTAAAATATCAATTGACAATAGTGACATCTATATTTTATTACATTTTACTACGTTTAGAAGAAGAAACATTAAATTTGTGATGCCATAAGTTTACGTAGTAAAGCGTACGTTTGGTAGATGGCGCTTTTATTAATATTACACTAATTACTGAATCTGCGTTTTATTATAAGAACTAAAATTCCTATAATATGTAAGTATTGCTAACAAAAACTAAAAAAAAAAAAACAGTTTATTTTAGAAAATAAAAATAAAACGTTAGAATATTTTTTTCAATACCTAATATACTATATTAATACTTCTATCATTCGGATCGAAGATTTATTCATTGATACATTTTTGTGATAATGTTTTTTAAACTAGGCACGTCTTTCGAGTGGCGCTCTTGTGACGAAAATTACAATGCGTGCGCGACTGTGCGTCACACGATTCTCATACTCGTCAATTCGATGTAATTCCGAGCGGTCGTGTTTTACAGGGCTCATTGTAGTTCGCACGAAAGCCCTAAAGTGTTCCCATTCAAATGTAGCCCATTCGTTTTGCTTACATTAAAAGCTATCATCTTTAATCAAGGAATTTCATGAAAATGTAAGTACTTTCAGTATTATTATTTCTGTCATTGGCAACAGATTGCACAATTGTGTAGAATAGAGTTTTTCCAACAAAATGCTGATAATAATTTTTATGCCACGTTGAAAGGTATATTATGTTCAATATCATTACTGTTTATTACAATAATAATAAGCTATGTAGGTAATACAACTTTCTCTTGCACAAAAGTTTGTGCATAGAGTTTGAATGGATAAGAATCGTATAAGATTTCATTGTAGGTAAATTTTACAAAAACAATTTATCATATTTGTCAAACATAAGTATTATATTTACTTTTAAATAAGATAGATTTTAAAAAGAATCCAATCAATCTTAAAATAAAAGTAATGAAGACTTGATAGAGTCGTTTTAACGTGAGGCACTTGACCCCATTCGCGTCTTGAACCGAGTGTCCCCTAGATTAAATTAAAGACCACGTGTTTTATATATTTAGATATTGGTCGTGGTATATAATATAAATGTGTTATGTGTACCTATATTTTATCATCAGGAACTTAACATAATATGAATGTAATCGATGCGATACATAACTATAGACGTCGATAGATTTTACTGCCTTACTAAAGTACAATGAATTGTTATTAGCCTTGAATTAACTTCTCGTTTTATGCAAACAATGTTTGAAGTTGCTAATATGCGAGTATCGTGGAATTTTATTATCATGACTTAACACTCAAAATTGTCGTCTTTATCAGTAGAGGCGATTCACGAACAGGAAAAGGGGAATCGAAGTTGCGAACATTTGAATAATAGTTTTATAATAAAACAATAAACAGGTAATAATATTTAAAGATTTTATTTTATTGATTAAAAAAAAATCCATAAAAGTCATGAACATTATACGATGTCTTAGAATGCCTTAGCAAGTTCTTTTCTTTATTACAAGCATGCATCATCAGTATGGAAACATTTACTGAAATGTGTCATCAGTAGATAACGGAATATTTTTATAGAACACGCAATAAAAATACCTAGATAATGTGTTACTTATAACTAATACCCAACAAATATTGTTTTAGCCACCTATTCCAATGCCGATAGCATTAGAATTTAGGTATGAAAGAATTTGAATTATTGAAGAATATAATGGTTGCAGTGAACAAATAAACCCACGTACTTAAGTAACCTTCTGTAATTAACCTACTTATTTTAAATGCTTTTGTCTGCTTCCTTTGCTAATAGCAAGCAAAAAATAATTAATACATGGCATAGAAAAGGTAAATCGAATTAACCAGATGTAACTGAAATTGACTCTAGTCGAAAATCTCATATACCTAATCATAAGGCCGCATAATTGTTAGAATTATTGGGAGATTGTTGTGGTTTTTCACATGCAATAAAAATAAAAATAAATTATTCCACGATAGTAAATAGAGTTACAAATGATTAAATGAATGTATCACACCAATACGGAAAAACGTTATTTAAATTCAAGACGAATAACGGTGCCGTGGTTTCATTACAACCTAGTTAATTTGACCAACTGGACTGATTTCAACCATAAGTAATTAGCCATTAATAGTTGTCGCTAGACACTGAATCATAACTGAACAATGTGGTTATTTTGTAGGAAAATATAGTTATATATTACAATTCGGTCTCCGAGGCTTAAGTCGGACAATCCAGGTTCTAATTAACCTGCCTGCTGAATTTCAACCTTATCCATTAAGTCTAATTTGCGTGTAATATTAACAAGTATCCATCATAACAAACTTGCATTTATAATATTAGTAAGCATGTAATTATAATATTAGTAGTTAAAAATTCGATTTCTTTATATGTAAAACAGCTTGTTACAATATATCAACAAACATGTTTTCAATATATACAATTTCTCCTTAATGAAAGCCATTGTTTGATATTGGTTATAAGAATTTCAGAATCACAATAAATTTAATTACGCATAAGTCTTGTTTAGTACTATAATTAACAACGACTATAATAATAATATGTTTATCCATAATGTTTATAGTTAGAGGTTTATCTCAGACTATTAAAAATAATAACTATTATTTTCTTGATATAAATGCAATATTACAAAAATGTTACAACAACATACATTATAGAAATTATGGATTAAAGTTTTATAAGACTAGACATATTAGACCTATTAGACCTTTATTTCGGAACTCAAGGCGCTAGCCTATTTATTGTAATGCCAATGTAACACTCGTATTATTCAGAAGATAGGTATACAACAACTTTAAGATACGAAAGATACGTATTTATTTATGCTTATAAACTTGCAATGTTACTGTTAATATTTATAATAATTGATAATGATTAGTTTACTAATAGATAGCCACATTCTTGAGTATTGGTAGGCTGGACTTAAATCCAGAAAATCTAGTACCAGTTAGTACGCATACGTAACAAAAATATGTGTTAAAATTGTTCTCTGGGACGTGAAATTTATGTCACGTCATTGTCATTTTTGCCAACAAATTACTGCTAAATAATGTAATATACATTATATATTAGTCGCTATTTATTTCAAACGTGAAACACGTTTGTACTAAATAACAAACTCTTGGTGTCACGACTGATCCCAAATTTAATCAGTTTTGTTTATTAAAGTAACTTCAATATAACATGACTACTGAAATATCCGTAGTTGCTATTAACATACATAGGTATAAATTCAAGAGTGTTTTTTATTTTATTTTTATTTTATATAGTAAGTGTTCTTGAAAATTTAATTAAATAACAAAATCAGGAAAATAAAAAAGACATAGTTTTATTTCGTGTCACTTAAGTACATATTATTTTACATCACTACAAT
Organism: Eurema mandarina; assembly: GCA_018238005.1. Lineage (NCBI taxonomy): Eukaryota > Metazoa > Arthropoda > Insecta > Lepidoptera > Pieridae > Eurema > Eurema mandarina. The sequence goes on from DWAJ01000297.1 coordinate 10,993, forward strand.
CAAGGTACATACATTATACTTTAATATATTTTATCGTATCTGGAATTTTATCGTTATTTTACCTGGAAAATATTACACGCATAATTAAAATATTTGCTTTTGTGTCCAATATAATTGGGTGGCTGTACTAAATCAATTGGTTCTAAACTTTGTGTACTTAATTAGATGTAAAGAGTAGAGTAGTCAGCTAGAATAATTTAGTTTATTTGCAATATAATTGGTAAGATAATGCAAATTCTAAAATACACGAGTATACTAATAAAGAAAAGATATTATCTTAGTTTTCTGGTAATAAAGACTCTTCGATATTATTGTACAATTGCGATTGTACAATAATTTCAATCATGTTCAATCGGGAGGGGAACTTAATAAAAAAAAAATAACAAACATAAGGAATCATTCTCTTTAGCTATACTTATGATATTCGAAATATAAATTTAACGTCATAACTGCCTAGACACGACGAAAACTGATTCATCACTTACATATATCGTAAATCGTATCGGAAACGTGGAAGAAAATTATTCACTGTTAAAAGCTAATATTATATCAACGATTTCTGCTGAAATTAATTATCGCTCGTGTCACGTTGATTGATTAACATGAAACATAATGTTAAACATTGCCTTCACGTGATGAAGATGTTCACGTTCATGCCAAGACACGTAAAATAATGGAAGATTACTACGTCAATGCTTTTCGTTATTTTTAAAGTAATTAAAGAGTTTGACATTACAATTTTAAAAGCAATTTTGAATATTTCACAAGTTAATTACTTATTAAAGAATTCAATACAAATATATTTTGATCATTATTTGACAATTAGCGTTAAATTAAAACTTAATGGTTTTCTTTGAAGTACATCGAAATTACTAGAAAACGCGTGTCGAATGTTATCTTTTATCATATACATGAGATAAGATGCGACCACCTCGTTGCGGCGCGACGGTCACCATTCATCTTGTAAACAGTCTTTAAACCTTGGACACACTACATACTTAATTCGTATAATTTTTGAGAATGTTTCCAATACTGCCAATCCTAACAAGGGACAATAAACTAATTTGTATTCAATGAAATTGATCTTGAAAAAGTTGCTTTCAATGCTTATTTCTTTATTATAAACAAAAAAAGCTAGTGCAATATTTTATATTAAATTAAAACCTTATAAAATCCTTAGACTCTACTTTGAGCAGCTCTACTATGATTCAAAACTGACATTAGTTGTTAAAAAAAACATAACATCTGACAGAGTTTTAATTCATCCTATCATATTATACCTAAATAGGAAAGTAATCATATTCATTGTTTGTTTCTCCTTCATTTCATAAGCTATAACAGTTCTTTCTTTTTAAATATGGGGTTAGAATTAGATGCGTAGCTAGAGTATGTGAAGGCTAGTTCGTACAGCTATTTATTAAAATAAATTAAACTCATAAAAATATTCCTAGTGTTTCGTAACTATTATTGTACCCATATCTATGAATACATATATGTATTGGGTTAGATTTTTAGTAATAAAATATTAAGGAAGACGAAAGTCAGAGACGGTATGTATAGCGCCTTTACCCGTAGTGTCGTGTGTCGGGTCACCCGCGCCGCCATTCGATCGCCCAATTATAAGCTACCTTGGTCATAATCATTATCACATTATCACTTGTTGCGACACCGCTCAGACACATCATGATAAATGTTGTTGCTATGGCGATTACTCTTCATTAATTCCTTTAAATTTTATACAAACGATTCGGCCTTATCATGTTTTCTATATCAACGTTAAGCATTAAAGATTTTAGTGTAAAGGCTTTAATAGTACTTATAAATTAAACATTATCGTGAAATATGACTATATTGTTCCCACGTCACGCCTTTAAATCCTCAACAGCCAGTTTTTACGTGTTCTTATTCATTTTAATAAAGAATATTACGAAAAAAGTTAGATTTGCACATGCTCTGACCTGGTTTAATTTATAATTGTTATGAAAAAACACGGATTTTATTATCATAAAAGAAAAAAAACGTTTGATTTGCTCGTTTTAAAATATAATGCTGACTTGTGTAGACTAACTAGGCCGACTATAAAGTATAAATGTATTTTAACTTTTAATTTCCTGTTGTGCAGCGGTCTTGATCAGTGCTGTACTAAGGTAGATTTTATAATTTAAGAAGAATAATTATAGATAATGCATGTTGGAAAACCATACGGAAAATAACACGACCCCTATTGCTGACATAGTAATTAGTTGTATCTACTATACAATGCTAAACTGTTAAATACAATATTTACATTGTAAGATTAAATAGAGTAATGTGCATACTATTAAGCAATATGGAAATATAAAAATATCCGTAGCAGTAGGAAGTACATTGAAGTTGTATATAGTTATTGTAGCGTAATATTTATTTTTAGCGTAATAAAAGTTTCATAATTAAATTGTATTCCTTTTCCAGATCGGCCGTGGTCTAAATCAGTAAGTCGACCATCGCCGCGAGAAACCACCAGTCCTGTCCCGATGGGTTGAGAACGCCGACAATCTGTGTTTGTGGTCACACCACCAACGCTGTAAGTATTTATTTATAAAGGCTACACTATGCTTAACACTTTTACAATTCATCACCTCTTCCTTATGAAAGAGAAGATACAATTAATAATAAGTATGTCACGCATACATACTCTACCCATCTCTACTATATATAAAATCCCAAAACGTAATTGAGCAAGCTATGTACATAAAAAACTCAAATGTCACTTGAAGTAGAAGTAAGACATTTTTATTTGTATATAGCAAACTATAGCGTGTCCGTTTGTTACTCTATCAAAACGACAATTAATACCAATTCATTGACATTGAATCAATAACGGTTCGATGTTGAGTTTATTAAAAGAACTTTGTCCGCGGAGCACACTTTAACATACGGCATTGTTTACAATAAGTGCACTAATTAAGTCTGGACTTGTCGAGAAAGTTCATCGAACCCTGTTCCATTCACTGCACCGTACAACACCATAGACAGCTCAAGTTTAATGCATTGTGCTTACGTTGAACCGATAGGGTGAACTTATTAAATAAAGACTTTTTGGCATTTGACATATACCGAACCTTAGATCCTCTGTGACCACTCTCGGAATTTTTTTCTTATTAATTTGTATAAAAATAATGCTCAATCTTATTCCCATTATCAATAATGAAGGAAATAACTGCTATAAGATTGTTTTTAATAAAAGCATTTATTTCTCTTCCGCTAAGATTTGTACAGTAATTAATCTTCACAATTGCCAAGTGGGCATTCATTACTGTGCAGTGTTTACTGCTTTCTAATAATGTATCGGACAATTAGTTTATATTCACTCTGGGTTCATGTTCCATAGTATAGAAACGGACAGTAAGGGCATTGCACTTTGAAGACATTCCCTTTGCATACACGCACTGCACTATGCATACGTATATTTTTAACCGACTTCAAAAGGATCGTGTTTGACCTATATGTAGGTGATATTTTTGGCATACATAATATATTTGAGGATATTGTACTATTCAGAATTTGCACTTGTTTAAATTGTATGCAAACGCGTAATTATTATCCTATACCTTAAAGTCGTATCTGATATGATTATTTATTATTTAAATTTTAGTATTATTTCGACAACATATTTTTTTTTTATTCTTTAAAATAATTCAATCTTTTTAATAGCTTTTATTGCAGGGTATTGTAGTGATTTTTTAGCATTTTGTTACTGTATAGTTTGATATTTGATTAATTAAATCTAAGTTTAAATGTAGGTAGATCTGACTGCCGGTTATTTACGTAAGCAAAATTCACAAGCTTAGAGATATAATGAATTTTTCGCGCAATTTAGTCAAATTTACTTTGACCAGGACAAAGATAAAAAATTCTAAGAATGTCGGTATGCGTCTACCTGCGCCGGCGCAGTCTGACTACCACAGTCGCTGATATACGACATTCAAACATGTTTTTGATTATATTTGCCGTCACACGCATTAAATATAAATATGTTTATTCCTCAAAAATGTCTCGTATGGATTTAGTATTCTGATAATAATGTAAATTACTAACTAACTATTATTTCCTGACCTAAAATTTTGGAGTTATCTATGTTCCGAATATATAAATAATAATTAAATTTAATCTGCATAAAGATCACACAATCTCAATACTTGTGACTGTGCAGACTGTAGGCTCGTAAAGCTCATTTTATTAAGATTATTATGAGATTGCAACTTTCACTTGATAACTTCCTTTGAGAAAAACCTTTCACTTAGCTTACGCTTTGTTTAAAATGATACATAACTCCGTTCGGATTATATTCACCGAAGTTAAGAAGATTTACGATTTTCTTAAAAAACCTTTTTCGATATATTTTAAAAAGGTAACGCATAAATGTGAAGTAAATAATGTAGTGAAATAAGTGAAACGACATTGCAGGTCGCTTGATGTCTCACTTAACCAAGTTTCACTATACATGTATTTGCTTTTAATTTAAAGACATTGTGTTTGGTCTGGATTTTTTGTTTTGCAGAATCAATTATATGAGAGATTTAACGTACTGAACATCAGTACGTTACAATGACTTTCGATATTTTATTTCAATATTACGTCTATTGTACATTACAACATTTCATAGAACACACGTCAGAAATCTTAAGTGTGAATAGCCACTAAACTTATCTGCTAGGAATAGTTCGTACTCATGCAGACAGCATACATTTGTTCCAATAGATTTATTGATTCATATTTATTCTATTGACGTAATAGCATGTATTCGCAAAAAGCATGAACAAATATTTACGATCAAAATTATAAAGGAAGTGCTCAGAATTCAGAATAAACCATGTGTTATGAGAGGAAGAATTAAAACATGTATTCTAGGGACAGGTTATATAAGGGACTTGCCGTTTACGAAGCAGTACTGAGATATAAAACCTTTCTTGTTTTTATCCAGGGGCTAATGTACTAGCAATTTAAAGACATACATATTAACAAAACCATCACAAATCCATACCTACATTTTCAAAAAATTTGGCGTTTATAGGAGGTTATTATGTGTTGTTTTAATTGCATTATTAAGTAAGATATATGTAAATAACAAAAAATTCAAATTATTTTTTTTACCATCAATTTACACGTAAATTTAATCACGCGTCACATAAATGTATTTTCTCAGAACATACAATATGTTTAAGGTTTATGCTGTTATATATTAAATTTGTTAGGCCTCAATGTGACGTCTTTATTTGAAGACTTTAATACTCCTCAGTTTATGAAAATACTAGGTTTCGCAATTAACAAATACTGTTTTTATTAAAAACTTTGGTTTGGAATTTTTCAGCCTTTACGTTGTATGTACTGTTTGATCTAATGTTTGTATATTATTTATAAATATTATATTTACATATACTTGCAAATTCGTCAATAATATTATTACATAGAATAAATACGGGCATGTGCTCATCAAAAACATATTTTACACGAGAACATCATCATAAAATTCCTAAAAGCAAATGCTCTGGCTCCAGTCAGTATTGATTTACTTGAGAAATGTTTACGTATTCGACGGACGTCCTTTTGAAATTTCGTATTCGATATTAATAAGATAAATTGACTAGTCTTGCTACAATTCGCGTTTTTAAGGAACAGACGCGCCGTATATCTCGTATTCGTAATAAATCTTTGCACTCCCCGAAGTTCTGTAGATTTAGTTGAAAACTGACTTCATTTAAGAATACTGACTTGAAAAATTTAGAAATAGATATTTTAAGATTTCGATTTTTTTTAATGTTGAACGGAGTGCTTGTTCAGAAGATGTAATAGAAAACAGGTAATTGAGGCCTCAGAAGTTTTATGATAAACTTCAGGTAAGAATAATAAACTTTTTTATAACTATAACCACATTTTGTCACTACAGTAATTGCAATAAAAATAGTTTTGGATAATTCGCATTAAATTCATAATCTCTATGAAGTTATTAGTTTTTTTCACCAAACTGTGGACGAATATATGTACCACTTAAATTTTTGTATAAAGTGTGGTGAAATCATTCTGAATATGACTATGTTTCTATGTTTTAATATATATAGGAGTTATCATACCCTATCCTACCCTTTAAAGGCGGTCTTTTAATAATAATATCGATTAAATAAAATATAGTTTCATTTCAGTAGTAGGTAACAATAACAAATAACAATATTTACAGGGAAACTAAAAGAAATACAAACACTACGTATTCCAATTTTCGTCATACATTGAGTAACTTTTTTTAAATAAATGACAAGTCGTACATACGCGTGATAGGCAGATAACAAATCTGACGATGCAGCTTGCATTCAATGACATAATGGAAGGCTAGGAAGCGTAATGTGATCTGTGGCCTAGTTACCATGGCGCTAACTCCTTGATGACACAAGCATCTCTAATTACTTGCTAGGGTCATTACTAAATCGCGATTAATTGTTGCCTTATATAATAATTCTATACGGCAAGAATTTGTAGCAATATTTCTCTATAATAAGCATAACTTTGCAAACATAGGTAATGAAATTCTGTAAAGGTGTTTTTCAAATTTACTTTACGCAAGCCTTTACTTCCAATTCACAATTATTCTTAAATCCTAAATAAGTTTAAAATCTTTTTAATACTAGTGACGAAAAATTTAGTTTATTTCCTAATTACATAAACCTAGTAACATTATAAACGGGAAAAAAATATTTTTTTATTTATGAGAATAAAGTTACTTTTACAAATGAAAAATGGGTTTGTTTGAATCCGATTGTCACGGAAACGTTCCTAAACAAGGTAGGTTACACTGCGGGGCACAGCTAGCGTGTTATTAAATAAATAATATTTTTTTCTATACTAGGCAATAAAAGAAATCTTACGAAGTTTGGAATTAAAAATATTTCAATTGTTGATGTAGAAAAATAAAATTAATTTATTTTTAGTGTGATGACCCTACATACATAAACACGAGTACAATACCTACCTACTACATAAATAAAATAAGTGCAATGTAATTTATTCTACTTAATAGCGAGATTGGAAACACCTTGCACGTGTAATATAAAACTTTTTAAAATTTTGTATTGTCCGTAATATTTTTACTGACGGACGCATAAATTGCAACAAATTGTTTGAAAGTACTTTATTTACTTTATGTGTTATTTAGCATATTTTCCATCATCAAAACGTGTTGCCATTCGTACATTAATACTTTATTTTTTAAACATTTCAGTAAAATGAATTGATATTTTCTTTCCCTTATACCTTCTAAGAAAATGTAGGCCAAGAAATACACGTGTTTTAAATTTTCTGTAAACATGCGATAGAACACGTTTAACTTAAATCTTTGAACTAAACTTAGCTATCGGCTACATTATATACATTATTACAAAACAAAGATAAGTACAATGTGTGCATATGAGATCCTTCCAGAAGAATAAACACCTTAGCAGGGAATTCTTCTGCGATATAAAACTAAGTTTTTCCTTCAAATTTAGACTTTCCTTACATTTGCTCTACATTATAAGTTCCTAGGATTCGCCCTTTTATAGAAGAAATAATCAAATACCGTGAATACACGTTCTTTATTCTATGAATTAGCTAACCGCAGCAGGTAGAAGTCACGGGCACCTTTGCAGATTCTTCTGCTGAAATATTTATTATGTAAGTGTAAATACTAACTAACGAGCATAAAAATTTTGATTTAACGAGTACCTTAGAATTTGGTAACACATTATCGTTCGGTCATATTAGCTCTTCTTTGACGTAAAACCCATAAATATTTGAGTAATAAACTAAATAATAAATATACTGCTATGTGGGATGAACAAAAGTAGGTTCCCCAAATCCTCTTAAATCGGACAAAAATATATATCATACTTTACTCAGCAAACAAAATCCAGAAATAAATTTAAACATTATTTATAGCACTTATTCGATTTATAGAAACCGAATAAGCAACAGGTTATAAAATTTTATCCCAATAATGTACTTCTTGGCGTTTTACCAAAAGCCACAAACTTATATGGTGTTTATTGGAGGTAAAGACCCACCTGTGTATTTGTTTTCTTATATCTGTAATACTATCGTTTTATCACATACATTGTTGTAGGTTTTATTATAGAATCACATTGACCTTCTCAGGAGATACCTTCGTTATTATTTATAGACGCGGAAAATGCATTTATCTCATCGTTTCAAGTTTGAGGCCTTTTATCGTTGTACTTATTTGTTGCGGATACAATTGTTTTTAGAAAATTATTTTTCAAACTTCGATTGTTCTGCGAGTAACAATAAGTTCTTATAGCAGTTTTATAATTACTCGGCTTTTTCTTGGAAATACATATGAAACTGAAACCACGATTTATTTAAATAAATAAATATACATGACTGTAAACAATCTTAATATAATTTTATGCGAAATCGTTTTGCCTCCCGATGAATGTTTATTTTATATCGGGCATATAAATTTAAGATTTGATGTTCTCGACGTCAGTGGACTTAGAGTAACCGCTTCTTTATGTACAAACGTAGAAATGTATGAAAGATAGCAAGTTTATCATTATTAGGCGATTGTTCAAACCTTCCACGTGTAGTGTGTGATTTCAGTTAGTGTCAGCTATAGGCTTTTCTGTTACTTAGCTAGTTCATAGTGTAGGCTCGTTCAAAGTTGGCCGTGTTCATCAGTTCAAGTTACCGAGGTTCCGTACAAAATGTAGTTGATTGTAACAAAGGTAAAAGTTACCCGATCTCTATGTAATCTACATATGGGCAAATCCATTTTTTGGATAATAATTTTCTTTTATTTAAAAAAGTGTTATGATTTTAGTGTATATCGCTGCAATAATAAATAATTATTTACTTAATTACCAGTAATTAAGCAAACTTAACTATGTTGATTGCTTACGCTATTACTTTTTTATATTAAATTTTATTTTAAAATCATAAACGGTTCCAGGTATAGGGCTTGTATGTATATTAACAATAGATGTATAGTGGTAGAGATAAAACAAGAGCGCAAACCTTAAACATTAGAGTATCTTTTATTGATACTGTGATAAGGCAGTCAAGCGACTACTGGGGTTTATAATAATTAGTTAGTGTTTGCATCACATGAACAAAACAACGAAGCCAAAGTACTTTTCTAAAGTTCTAGAGGAATTCTTTAAATGAATGATGTTACATTTCTGTGATCTTCTTATGTTTGTGCAAGTTTGATACTGAGTTTGGCTTTCAAGTTCATCAGCAGAAAAGTAGGTAAATTAAACTGATATCATATAATTTAATTTTTATTTGTAGGTACAATGTATAACAATTTATTGTTGTTTTTATATATCCCCAAGGGTATGAAAGAATAATGAATAAGTAAGGTGCTCTTTACCGACAGCGAAAACAAAACCTAAATAAAAAATAAAAATTATTAAAAAAAATCATTAAAAGCTATTACAAAAATTCGATATCTCATAAATAATAGGTACATATCTATAATAATGCCTTGTGCTTTAAACCTACGCAATTAGTATTGAAATTGACTTGCTTCCTTATCTGCTATTAAATAGATTGAAATTTCTAGATATCTAGTTTAGTTCATTGTCACTGTTAAGAATGATATATGTTTTCTATTTAGACTTATTTATTCTCACTTTTCAGGGCAGTTTAGTAAATGAGTTCTTTCTGGATTTTTTATAATGGGACTATATTTCTTGATGTTTACTAAAAATATTGTTTTAAAAGATGAAACGTATTGGAAAAAAACATATTTTGAACGTATTTTGTCTTAATCGTAACATTATATTTCAGCGTACTTAAAATTGATAATAACTTAATTAAGAAAAGTATCGTTCGCTTAAATGTTTATTTTACCTCCATCCGCATATCATAAATTAGCATAATTAGTTGTTAGAAAATTGTGCCTTGATTTCCGTATTACTCGAGTCGAAGCATACCAGCTTCACGTTTCCCGAGGACATAATATTGTACCGTTGAACACAACTAATTAACTTTGTAGAGTCCAACACAGTACAAAAATAACTATAACACTATTAAAATTAACTCTAATAGATTCCTTAAATAACTGTCGACAAAATGACAAAATATACTTATCAATATAATTTTAATTAAAATATACCTCTATTTAAGACAAATTCAACCAATGGAATCTTTTAGTGTTAGGGTAATTTGTATATTATAATATAATATGTAAATAATATTGTAGTCGACTGTGCAATGTAGATTGACGATTACAATCAAATATACTAATTCTTTGAAATGAAAATATGTAAATTTTCTTACTATTTCATCGCTACATTAAACGTTACCTTGTAATATTTTAAATATAGATAACTTGCTGACATTATTTGCTGTAAATATATACAAATGACAACCTAGTTATTCAAGTTTATTTTTTTACATTCTTGACTAGATATCACGATTTTCGAGAAGTAGAGAGTAAACAAAAAGTTATTATCATAATGAAAATAATGAGATGACTACTGATTGGATTCCAGCACGTCGTGCTGGTGATGGAAAAACATAAACTTTACATTTTATTTATTTCTTTTTATATGGTAGAAACTCTTGCTTAAACCCGTTAACACAGTTCATCTGATGGTACGCGATCACCTCTGCTAATGCTCATTTGAAAGTTTAAATGTTCAACATTTTGTTCCAGGGTGAAAAAGCAAATAACGCAACGTGTGAAGCGCACAAAAATAACAAGCGTATCAGATGTGGGGAGCGCTTCCAGCGGGCGACGAGCACGCACCGTGAATACCAGACATTACAACATCTTTGATGGTCGCTCTCCCACTAGAGAAAATCGTCTACACGCACTGTCACTTCATTATTATTAAATTCCTTAATATCTTCTTCATTTTATAACTTAATATTTATAATTCAACACAATGAGCAAAATTTTGAAAGTAGTCGGCGCCTCCTGGCTGCAAACTAAAATTAGTTCTTATGTCTTGGGTTTTTTGGGAATCCTAGCAATACTGGCACTATTCGTAGGACAAATTGAGAGGTAATAATTATTTTTGTAAACATAAAGAATGATTTTTCCATATGAACTAAATCAAATATTAATACTTATATATCTAAATTAGTCAAACACGATCAATCTGAGTTGAATTTAAAGTGTTTTAATTATTTTTAGAATTCAAGAAGATGGTAACTATGCAGCAACTGTATTCTATTCAGATAAAACTGGTTATAGCATTGAATATTGGGGACAAAGCAACGATCTAAATGACATTCCCAGAGGAGTCGCCAGAGGTCACTTTAGAGGCGACATAGATACTACCGGGTAAGAAAAGATATAAGTATATAATTGTGTATACTCGTACTCATTTATGAGCAATTGTTTCCTTTTCAATTGCTAACGTAACCATACATTGTTATTATAGATGGGGTCTGTTAGAAGTGGAAACAAACAGTTCATATCCCGATGAGGTGCAAGCTTACGCAGCTGGCATTGTCGAAGGTGCCCTGACATGGTACCTCATTCACACACATCTAGAAAATACCATTAGAGCTCAATGTGACGACCGGCCCATTGAAAAGCAATGCGATAAGCTGAGGGATGCTTTGGAGAAATCAGCTAATATCTGGAAGAAACATTCAGCTGATAAGAGTGCTACCGATTCCTTTTGGCACCATGTAGGTTTTAATACAGCGTTATTATTAATTAGTTTTTAATTTTATTCCATAATATAATATCCATAAAATATCTTGTTTAAAACATACGTAACTTCAACCTGACAGCAGAATTAAAGGGTATACAGAATTTGTTAAAATCCATTATCGTTGATGTTACAGGTTTCCTTACACTACACACAAATTGATGGGATATTTACGGGATGGAAGCACGGTGTAGAGCGCAGTGAAAAGCCATTTGAAACGGACATTTCAGATTTATACTGGTTAAATGCAATGTCAGAGGTTGCTGAAATTCAACAAAAGCTGAACATTTCCTTAGAAGACCCAATAGTTAATATGCTTCCTAGTTTGTCGAGTGCTTTTATAAGAATAGTTAATGATTCAGAAGACGGAACATCGAAAAAACTATTTATCGCACATAATACGGCTGCAAGGTAATAATAGAAAATAATTTATTTATATGGATTTATTAATATTACAATAAACTTTTCAGTATTGGTTTGGGCTATCACAATAATTTAAAAAAATTTCAGCTATTCATCAATGACCCGTATAATGAAAAGGTACAAGTTAAATTATCACACCAAGTCTAAAGACACAGAGTTGGCGCCAGGAACGAATGTGGACTTCTCTGGATACCCAGGAGCAATCACAAGCCAAGACGAATTCTATGTTATAAAAGGAACGCATCACAGTATTACAGTCGCTGGTACTACGATAAAGAACTATAACAGTAAACTATGGAAGGATGTTAACATTACCGAGCAAGTAAGTTGTTCGTACGATTTCCTGTAGGTAAATGAACAATCACTTGAAACCCAGATTTCGTAGCTAAGTATGATTTGAAAACTTTTACAATATTATTATTTACCTTGGTCTATTTATAGTATGATTTCTAAAAGACAACATTAGTAGGTACATATTTTTAATTTTATCTGAATTCCTATTTTGAGACGTTTTGGAGACTATATACGATTCTTCCCATTTTTTTACACAAATGTTTTGAGATGATTAAGAAAATTCAAATCATTTTTAATTGTAAACGATTTACGTTCCAGGTTCCAATCGGGCCTCGCCTTTCAGCAGCTAACCGACTCGCCACTAACGTCAGCTCCTGGAGTCATGTCCTTGCTAGCAGCAACTCTGGAACAGCTTGCAAACAATGGCTAGTATTGAACTACAAAAAGATCGATCGCTTGCAAAATCCTCATAGTGATACCAGCTCAATGAAAAACAATGAAGTTATGATGGAGACCACAGTAAGCAAGTAAGTATTGGTTAATCTGTTATAAATTACTCTGTTAGCCTTAAAACATTATAGAATGATAATGAAATATAAAATCTAATTAAAATGTAGTTACGTTAAAGGCGAATTGGCAGCTTGTAAGGTTACTTGGGGTTTTAATTAAAATTACATGCAACTAATTAAAGTTCTAAGCCAAACATGTAGATGCGAACAGCATTCTCCGCCAGTCATATACATTCGCAAGACTAAGGAGGTATTCATATACAGTTGTACATATACCCGTATTACACAAAGATTTGTTTGTTTGTTTTTATATTGAAAATGCTTCAAGACAACAAGATCGATTTGGAAAATTATTTCATAGTCATAAAGGCACATCCCTATGATAAGGATTTATTAACATAACGAAACCGCGGGGGCCTCAAATTAATAAAAACAATTAAATGACTTAATGTTTTGAGAGTATAAAGTATTAATTATGCATTTTAGCGACACCAAGCATACTGTGGTACATCGACCCGGCAAGGGCAGCGCCAAGGGCTTGCTGTGGTTGATCGAACAGATTCCCGGCCGAACGCACTCCGCCGACATCTCTGACATACTCATTGAAAAAACCTACTGGGCTTCCTATGGACTTCCGTACTTTAAGGTCACTATATATATAGAATGGGCTATTATAAGATAAACATTTAATAGTTAATACACTATTTCATAATTTAAATTGAAACAACATTTGACAATGCGATGCAAAAAATAACAATGTATTTTTTAATACTACTACATATTACCTTACAGGACATAGCTGAAATAACTCGAGTATCTAAAATGGAAGCAATTTACGGAAAAATATTCTCGGAATCCGAATCACCGCGAGCTATAACGTTCAAACGAGGCTATAGAAATGCTACATCATTGGAAAGCATAATGAAACTAATGAGACTTAACAATATAACAGCTAAGAATATATCAGATAATTCATGCGGGAAGAAAAAGAAGTGCCTTTATGAGGAGATCGGATATTCCGTTCCGGGAGTTCGCGGCGACCTAGTAGACAAATTCAGAGAAGCCTACGGCGTTATAGACACCAAAGTGGTTACTGGTAGGTTTTTAATAAATCCATATTTAAAAAAACAACAATATATAAATGTCCTTTGCCTTTAAGAATGGCAAAAAATTACAAGTTAAATCAGTTAAAGTAAATTTTTAGTTTCTGACTTAATCTTGTTTTTTGTTATACAGGAAGCACAAATAACTCAACGCTAGAATTCACTGCAATATCCAGTCCACCGTTTACCGAACCAAACATGACCAAGGTTCCAATAAATAAAGGGAACATAGCTTCCATTTATACCGACAAGTTTGATGATGTGCCAATGCTCAATGGGCTTGAAATACGAGATCTCGTCAAGCAGAGGAGGCAGGAAGAAGAAGAAGAAACACTCAAATTGTTAAACAAAGACGTCATCAAACCATTCCAATGGTCGGAGAGTGAATTTAACGACGAAGCACACCTTGGCTTGCCGGACGTTTGGAACTTTGGAACTTTTGTTCCCAACTGGTCATGGTGAATCTCCTTGTAATGTCAAAATAAATAATAGTAATTATTTTTAAAATGTACCTATCTAGCTCAATATAGTAATATACACCGAAGTGCCTGATATTATAGGATGAACCTACAATCCATTATCCATTAAAATTGAAACAGTGCTGCCATATGTGATAAATTAAAATTGTTTTTATTTAATTTTTCTTTTATCATGTATTAAATTATTTATAACCTTTGGTAAAATATTGGTTGTTTTTTAAATAATCGAGTTTGCGACTTTTACCATGCAATAAATACTTTTATACATTGCTTGTAAGTATTATACAAATATATATATATTGTAATTGGGTCTTTTTGTGTCTGTCCTATTTGTTCTTGTATTGTAAGGTTAAGAAAAAATGTTTTTATTGTTTAACTATCGTTAAATTGTGAAAGTCTAATAAAAATGAAGTGACTGAAAATGAAAAACAAAATTACATCAGGAAATAAAATATGTAAACAATTTCGTGTTTTATTTATACCTAATAAAAGAAAAATTGTAAGTCCTCCAAAAAGTTGCATATATTGTACCTAATCGTCTCTCTGCTTCTACTCGTTTATTTGTTCAGAGTTACATGAAATTAGCTTGCACAACTCTACATATTATGTATTTTTATACTATCTAGAATCGTTGGTATCGTTATTTATCCTTTAACAGGATCTATATTCAATAGGTACATCAGAAATAAATAGTTTAATAATTGCTATGTACAATTATTTGTATAACTATTGCAATTGGAATGGCAAAAATTCTTCTTCATTCATATAAAAACATTTTAATTTTATTCAAAAAATAGCTCTCCCTTCTTAACATCGCAATAGTGTATTATAAAACTATATCCAATTTCAGTATTATGATAAATGCCTTGATTGTCGACTTCAACGACAAAAGAAGTGAGATCTAAATGTTTGCCAAGTTCAATTTGTCAATGTCTTAACGACATTGAAAAAGTACCTAATGACTATGGTCTATGAGTGACACTTGACAGTTTAAACTTCACAGTTGACGTCTGACGGTCTGTGTATGTTTACAAAACTATTTTATAATTAGTGAGTCATATTCTCTTAATCTCTAATCTCTTACATTAGAATTTAACTTTGAAATATTTGTTATATATGAAGTGGTTTGCTTTTTACTATTAATTATATCGATTTGTATAAACAGTTTATTAACATAGAACAATGAACTTTTTTAAAAAAGCACCAACAGTAAAAGGTAATAAAAATAGAACAAATATCTTAAGATATAAACTAATGGATGCTAATATTAACTGTAATTTCTTGTATAGAACAGCAAAGGGAAAATGATCGAGAATTACGCAAAGCTAGCCGAGATTTAGAAAGAGATAAAGCAGCATTAGAAAGGGAAGAAAAGAAATTGGTTTGTTTTCGTCTTTTATATAATATAACATATTAGGCCTTAGAACATTGGTCATTTTAAATTTGTAAACATGGAATTACAAATTAAAATTGTAGGAAATTTCATTGTTTTATTGGTTGCATATTGTATTCTTGGCAAGCACACCTTTAGATTTATGTTTTCAGGAAATGGAAATTAAAAAAATGGCTAAAGAAGGAAATAATGCTGGTTGTAAGATACTAGCCAAACAACTTGTTCAGTTGAGAAATCAGAAAACAAGAATATACTCTGCTAATAGTAAGGTAATAAAATTGAGTGCGGTTATAAATTATTGTTTATTATTTGTTTCTTCCTAGAAAAACTAATACTTCATTTAATAATAGGGGTGCAAAATGTATCTATATAGGTATAATATAATAGTGCCTACTTCATTTTGGTTTTATTTAATTTCAGATATCAAGTGTACAAATTCACAATAAAGCAATGGGTGCAAATATTGCAATAGCGGGCGCTATGGGTACTACTGCCAAGACTATGGGCAACATGAACAAGATCATGAATCCACAACAAATAGCCAAAGACATGGATGCCTTTAAACATGCAAGTGCTAAAATGGATATGACTGATGAGATGAGTAAGTGGTTCTTTTAATATAAAAATTTTCATGGATCCTACTATGTACCTTAAATGTGAAAGTGACTGTCTTCAAAGTTAGCACACTTTCACACCTAATAGACAATTTTGATGAAATTTTAACATAGTTTAGAACTTGGGATGATAAAAGTTATAAAGTTGATGAATATTTTTTTAATATTTGTATCTTACTAAAAGGACCTTGGCCTTGAAAATATGAGATGACTGTCTTTGTCACTTTCTGTCTTCCTCACTCCCCATCTACTCCCAAACCTTTTTTTTATTATAATACAATGGACCAGCCATGGTTTCGCACGCATATATTAGGCATGTTTTATGAATATAAATGTTTCTCTTGAATCACTTTATTAAAAATAATCCTAGTTGCATAGGTTATTCATTTATAATTTGGGTATCATGTGTTGTCAAAACTTCACCATTCAGTCATGTTTTATTAGCTACTTGACAACTCAGGTCTTGAGTTGAAAATTAAATGTATAGTATGTAATATATTAAATAATATAGTTTCAGAGACCTTGGATGATATAATGAATGAATCAGGCGATGAAGAGGAGACTGAAGGAATCATTAACCAAGTCCTTGATGAGATTGGAATTGAAGTCAGCGGAAAGGTAAACCTTGTTGTTGATATTCTACTAGTATTGTTATTATTCGGATTTTACATGTGAAAACCAGCTCCTGTTTTACGGTATTTAATAGTTAATGTGCTATACTGAACTAAACTATCTAAAAACTGTTTAAAAAATAATAATTTCCTGGTCAATTGATAAGTACTCGGTCAATTGGTAACTTAACACAATCACCTTTGAACCAATCTATATGCAATATCTGCTAAAGATATATTCCATACAATTTTACCTCCATATCCCAACAGAATTAAGCTTATTGCATATTTAGTTAGATTAAAAATAATCTGTAAATTAATAAGCATTGAATAATTTTAACAGATGGCAAATGCACCGTCGGTGTCACGGAATAAAATTGGCGAATCGACGGCAGATGCTGACAAAGAAATCATGGCGCAGCTAGCGAAACTCAAGTCATAATTTAAATAAAACCGATTCAATCCTTAACACTGACTGAAATTATTTTGATGAAGGACTTATTTATATTTCATTTGTATTTTTTTTTCTATTTTAGACCAAAACTATTTAAAAAGTCGTTTTCAGGTTTGTGTATGATTCAGTGAAAAATAACTATTTTATTTAACATGATGTATGAATATCTAAGATCTATCCTCAATACTGGATTTGTTTTACCCATCTGATTTAAAACACCGAAATAGCCTCCAATAAAGAATAATCTATGAAGAATATTATTTTTAGAAACAGAAATATTATAAGTTACTGTTTATAGTTTTTCTTAATATTTGTTTTTGGTTGTGGTAAAAACTTGTGTTGCTATCAATGAATTAATATAAAATAAATATTTTACTGTGATAATGTGAAACATACATAAGTGTATATATAAATAAATAGTAAATGGCTTTTCACATTTAATGGCAAGTCTTTAATTTCCCACAATCAACCTTTTAGACCTGTTTTTGATAGGCTTTCTTAACGGAGGATATAACTATAATCTTAAAGGCTACGTTGGACTAATACCTTGAATATCGAACATTTTTGAATTTTTAGAATTTTTGTTGAATTGAGTTTAAATACATGTTATCACATTTAGCTGCAATGTCTCGACGACGACGCGTCACAGTAACACTAACATAAAATATTAAACACCTAGACATACACAAGTCAGTTATTGTATCACACTTATACACACAAGTAAATACTCTCTTAAGGCCCAGGCCGTCCTAAAGTGCACGGACACATTAGTCCAATTATATCGAATCGTACATTTTGTATGAAGTTACGAAACTCATTGCAATATTTTATTTAAGCCCATACAATACGCGATAGGTTTTTCTTATCTATACTAATATATAAAGCTGAAGAGTTTGTTTGTTTGTTTGAACGCGCTAATCTCAGGAACTACTGGTTCGATTTGAAAAATTCCTTTTTTATTGAATTGACCATTTATCGAGGAAGGCTTTAGGCTACATAACATCACGCTGCGACTAATAGGAGCAAAGATATAATGGAAAATGTGGAAAAAACGGGGAAAATTATTCATCTTTGAGGGCTTCCTTTGCGTGCGCTGCGAAAACGGTTCAAGATACCAAAAAATATGTATGAAAGAATTATTCCTCTTTAAATGATCTAAAAAAAAGTCCGCGACAGTATATGTCTATCTTCTAAGATTGACTCACTATAACATAATAATAGATATAGATCCGACGGGGACGAAGTCGCGAGCAACAGCTAGTTTAGTAATACTTTTGAATCCTCATGGTATTACAAAACATTTACCACCGGAACCTTATTAGCTGCATAATAACCTAGGTAGGTTAATTATTAGCTATATTCATCAGGAGTGCTATATGCTATTTAACATAACGATAAAGTACCTCGGTACAGATACGTCTAGGTCAAGAATTCAAGATTTCTATACAGTAAAAATGACAGCAGTAAAATAGCTTAGTAAAACAACCCTGCCCTTTCACCGTTCTTGAGAAATGGGTTAATCCAATGCGTTTAACTATTTAAAAACTATTAAGTTTTCTTTACAATTGAAATAGAAAATAAATAAGAATAGATATAGTAATTTTATGTGCATATTACCGGTTTTTTTTTCGATTTATCAATCTCAAATGTCTTCTTTGGGTCTCTACACGAAGAAGGTAGGTACTTGAGACTCGTCTCTACGAATCTGCCGAAAACAAATGTATCGAAATCAGTGAAGTCGTTTTCGAGTCTCGAAAATCTCAAACCCTGATACAAACACAATTATTAAAATTTAATATCACAAAAAAAGAAGTATGTATATCAAACTTGTGCGAAATAAGAAACTTTTTCGTTCCATGTTATTTTCTCGGAATTAAAAAAAAAACGTGTTTCCAGAAGAATTCGAAATTCAAAACTCGCGCCTCTTCTAGATTCCCAGTTCCCTCCACATCATAACGATAACTACATGAAGAAACACATTACCCAGTGATAATGACAATGTGATTATATTTTTTACACGTAG
Source organism: Eurema mandarina (assembly GCA_018238005.1). Lineage (NCBI taxonomy): Eukaryota > Metazoa > Arthropoda > Insecta > Lepidoptera > Pieridae > Eurema > Eurema mandarina. The sequence goes on from DWAJ01000297.1 coordinate 30,592, forward strand.
ATTGAAGTGGTTTTATATAAAAAGGATGGTTCAAGCGATTTTCCTTAATGTAAATCACTTTAAAGGCGGCCAATGGTACTTAAACTGTTTTAATTAAAACTTAAAAGCAATAAAAAAAACTTGCTCCATATATTCTACATGCAGACACATAAATTATAATAAAATACGAGAAAAGCAAGATATTTAGATAGGTACGTTTCGCTTTCTTAAAAAAACTTAACGTTTCAGTTTTCATACATTTCAAGTATAAGTATATGAGATTTTTGCTTTGTAAATATTTAAACATAAAATAGAATGAATTTCATACTAATAGTGTTCTATGGAATATTGCCTTTAAATCAATATAGTACTTTAAATATTATTTTTGTTAATAAATTCCTGTAACTTTCTCGTGTAATTTAACATTTGTAAAATATTTTCAAATCCAAAGAATTATCTACAACTCACAAGCCATAATTCTACACATAAAAGAATATAAAGTAGGTTTATAAATTACTAAAATATGAACCTTTTAAATCCATTTGTTCTAAATTTGAAGGCTGTAGCTTATCTTAATAACTCATGCAAGACAATACGTTCCAATTCCCACATTGAGAACCGCTAGCCATTGCATCAGAACGTCAGACGCGTGGGTGACAGATCCAACGCGCAGTAAGCAGTTACATCAGTCGTCCTTCCTCTTGCATACTCTGTGCACGTACAATTTATTTTTTTTATTATCTGTGACTTTTCCGCGATCCAACGTTCGAATTTCAAATGTGACACATTATTTGTCTTTAGTGTTTAGTATCGTCCTTCATTTCGATACTCTGTGCACGTTGGTTTTATTTTTTTTATCGGTAGCTTTCCTGTGTTCAATTTCAACATTCAAATGTGTTACATTATCTGTATTTAGTGTTCGGTGATGGGGCGTGAGTGACGTTTTGTTCAGTGGATGTAATTTGCATGTTTTGTATAACTTTGTCTTCAATCTCCGCACTGCATGGGAATGCGTCACGGAATATGTTCATTGTATATGGTACATTGAGCGCTGACTATGCGACAAATGATCTGCGTACTTCGACGAATAAGTCATGTATAGTGAGAATATTATATAGGCTTTAGTTTATGAAATCTTTGTTCTAATGTAACGACCTTCAGTTTGTAGTGTTTATAAGGTCGTTCTAAAAACGTATTTAATTTTTTTTTTTTATATATATGAGAGACTTTATGTCACTGTAAACACTTATTTTAGCATAATATTGCAAGTCTTAAAATTAACACTATATTGTCTATATTTGGATATATACCTAACGTATGTATAACAATACATATAATAACTTATATACTTGAACTTATATATGTATACGTTAATAACTTGAAATTTTGTTTACTTAACGATGATCTCATAGCATAATGAGATGACATCGTTATCAATGACAATTATTTGAATTGTTACAATATTAACTTTAATTGTATCTGATAAGTTTGCGCTCAATAGACCATTGTGGAATAAATTAAATTCTCGTTATTATTCAAGAATAATTGAACCGTACTTTTTTATTTTAGAACTGGAAATTTAATTTTTTTTTATTAGAAATAACTGCGAGACACTTTGTTTTTAAAAATGTATGTATGGTTTAGTTATTCTTGATTATGAATATTGTTGTGTAAATTATGCATTCGATTGAGCCGTGAGAAAAATTTTGTTTTAATTCAATTCACAATACATATTTTTCTTTTAATTTTCCTCTGACCTGTTTGACCTTTTTGGAAATACCTAAATTTTAAATGATTTTTATTTTTTGAATAGTTAAATTTTTTGTCTCATCTTAAATTTTTTATTTAATCTCCGGCTCAATCCTAAATCTATTTTCTCTTACTGGTATGTCATGTACAGAACTGAAGCGACTCCTACCGACTCTCTCTCGGAAGGAGAAGTCTCCGCGCACGAGGACCTCGTGGTATGCCGAGTGTGGGTCTGACCCTGCGCCTGCGACGTCCAACTCTTCATGGTAAGTGAATATATAACTTATTTATGTCTTTCTTCACTCTTTATAACATGAGATTAAAACTGCGCACATAAAAAAGGCATCCCTATCATTAATAACAGATTTCTACCAGGCAACTTACATTAAAAAACTTGTTCAAGTAGTTTACTTTACGCTTTTTTTACTTATATATTTGTTGCTCTATTACGCGATAACTACTGAATTAATTTTGATGAAACTTTACAATAAAAAATGTAACGATAAATGTCATCTAAGTACGAATAGGTACTTTACCTCTGATGCACTCAGTCATACGCAATCGTTATTGTTTTCCTTTTAGGAAGTCATTATTAATATTTTTACATCAAAGAAGACATATTTAAGTGCAAATCTAAAGAAATATTTAAAGCTTTACGAAAACTTTAAATCCAATATGGCCGCCACCACTGCGTTCACAAATAATTAATGTTAATTAATTGATTGATCGTTTTTAATTCTTTTTAAAATAGACTTTAGTTAGTGTATTTGTTTTACTCAAGTTCAAATATACACATAGTATACATATAGGTAGCGATGACGTCATCTTAAAGTGAGTCATAAGCCAGTTTGCACCACCGTTATGGGCGCCAATAACACGCGAAAGCGATTCTTCACATAAATTCGTTTGACAAAAAAAATACAAATTCTTGTCACAATGTAAAGTGGCAACACTAGAAATCAGAATGAGCAGAGAATTCTAGCAATTTCCAGAAAAAAAAATCAAACAATTTTTTTGTATTAAATGTCAACGGCCAGTAAAACCATAGACATACTGTTATGCCCAAATGCTTCGATTTCAAAATTTTGTCTATGTAAGTCCCATAGAAATGTCAAAAAGAATGATTTAAAAATGCGCGGCAATATTATCCCTTCAATTTTTGTTTTATCAAAGTTGTATACACAATTAAGAACTGCATATTTAAATATAATTTGTTTAAAATAATTTAATCTGTAAATTTATTATGTATAACTCGCCGCTCATAGCTTGTAACACACGAATGTTTATAAATGTATAGTATATCAGTGTTACTGGCCAACGATTTCGCGAATCTGCAGTCTTGTGTTTCTCTCGCTGCCAAACAAATCGATAATTAATTAATTAAATTCGATCTTTTACTTTTTAGTATCTGTGCAGGATATTTTATATTCTATGCCTTGTGTGATTTTTAAGTGTTATATTTGAAAAATGGAATTACGGTAAAAGGACTGGTATGTTTTTTTATTGAACATATATTTAGATATCGAGGTAATTAGTATTTTATGGAAAAATATGAAAAAAAATCTATAAATCGATTTATTTTTTTATTTATTTATTAAAAATTGTCTATGGTTGTCTTGGTACTACTTGATAGTTGATAAGTATTATTTATTAATATCAAAAATTTCCCGCGCCAGGAAGACAGATGACACATTCACATGAATCGTTTGAAATTTCTACGAGATTCGTGAATCATTTTTGTGATTTTATAATATTTATGCCTATTGTTAAGACGTAAAGATAAGTATCGTATTAAATTTGTTGATTTACTTTTGAATTTAAATGCGGATAAAGAACACACATCGACATAGATAAATAACCTTTTATTGGAATAGTCGTTAAAATCCCGCTCAAAATGCAACGGCGAACCATAATGTTACCATGTGCGAAACCTTTACCGCCTATTAACGGTTTGCGTTCTCCCAAACAGCCATATATATTCTCACGTATACACTTAATTTCACGCAAAATAACCGTCATTTTAAATCACGTGAACCTGTTTATCGGGCTGCATTCCTTGCGAAATTGGCGACTTCCGAAACGAAACGCAACCGAATACATTACTCGTTCAGGTTTTATTTGCGTATTTAATTATGTTGATTGGGTAGAAATTGCAGATTTATTGCCAAATATTGTCACGGATGTGGCTACTGCATTGTCGATATGGTCATATGAAAGGTGCTTGCCAACTTGTAGACTCGTCGAAAGTTGTAACGAATCGGTTGTGAGAGAATTAAGTTTAAATTTTGACTACCCTATTTTATATATGATGACAAGATGATCTTAACTGATCAGATGGTTGGGTATAGGCTTCCGGTGCTCCTTCTCATTATACATTACTAAAAATGCCCTGATGCCTATTTTCCGTGGGAGTGTGGTACGACCCCGGACAATCCGTATCAAATTAACGGCGCGGCTGTAGCCTGTACCTAAACAATATTAGCATATAATTATTTCTAATTGTCTATACAAGTCTGTAGTCTAATTATATTTTTAACACTTAAGTCCATAAGTCCATAAAGTAATCATAACTATTAAGTGAGATGCGTACCTTTAAATTATCATTAAGTATGTGCGAAACGAATTCGTAACGTTTTAAATTCAAACAATCGTTCCAGGTATGCGGAAGCCGGTCTCTACCCAGCTGGCAACATCTCCTCGTCTTCCGGCGCGTCATCGGGCTCGCATCCCGCCTCGCCTCTCCCACAGTCCCTGTTCACGCACGAGCCGCTGTATCAGTTCTACAACGCCGCGAAAGTCGAGGTTAGTGCTTTTGCCAGGAATTACTTTTGACAGGTGACAGGTGACAGATGACAGTTCTGAAAACTTATGACGTCGTATGTTTACATAAATTTGTACTTGGATAATTGTCGCGTTTAAAAACTAGCACTTGACCAGTACGTAAAGTGATAGCTACAAGACTTAATTAAACATTAGTCCAACGAATAATATGAATTAAAACTACGTGTATATGCCAAATAATAACACAGTTTAACCACAACCAGATAACGTTTACTTTAGGGGAAGTAAGTGTAAGATTCCACTCCTTACCACAAATATACGTGTTATTACACGTTACAGTACATAAGTATAAATTTTGAACTAGCTTGGGTATATGTTACTGTAAGAACAATATCTAAACTTTAAAATCACGCGACACTATTCTTTTTGTTTTTAAAGCAATACTTTTATAGGTCTTTCGCCTATGAACTGCTCTAAATGTCAACCTTTCTTTTATGCCGAATAATTCAACTATAGAAGATCATCATAAAAAAATATATTTAAATCTTTCTCATATCGAAATTCGCTTCATTTAGTTACGACAATTGCCCAAAACATACAAACATAATAAACAGGCCCTATATCAATAAAACCACAGACTTAGCTTATAAAGTAATACACACTAAGCCCACATATAATACGATGCGAGACGGCGCCTACACGTCACACGCAATCTAAACTCGGTGGACTCTAATTAAGCGGTAATTAGCTATGCGTAATTGCGGCCTTGTCTCTGACCTCACAGTTTTTTGTTACGCACACAGATAATAAATGTCTACTTCCGATTGTTTTATCGTTGTTTCCTATTTGCTAATGAGTCGGGTAAAAAGGTGGTAATGGTACCAAAATAAAAAAAATCTTAAAGTTATTGATGTTGATCATGATGACACAGATGTTTGACATAAAATAGCAATTTCCAATAAATTGGTAAATTCTCAAATATCAGTTATAAGTTTATTTCCCACTTCTCTTTTGGCTAATTTTAAAAGTATCTATTTTCTTTTTGTTTTACAATTTTTCCTTTCTGTCAATTCTAAAGTTACTATCTTTTTTGGGTTTCCTTATTTCTCCTTTAAAAGAAAATTCTAATACCTACTTCAGTACGCTTATTTTTTACACAGCATCATCTTATTACCTCTTTTTGCTTCTATAAATATGATTCTCTTGTCATCAGTCGGCTTGCCGCGAGGGCGACTCTGACTCCGACGCGTACGAGGCGGGTGCGGGGGGCGCGGGGAGTGCGGGGAGTGCGGGCGGCGGGGGGAGTGTCATCGCTCGGCCCTCCGCCATGGCGCTAGTGTCGCCCCGCGGGCCCGCGCGCACGCTCTGGTGCGAAGTGCCCGAAGTCGTCAACAGTGCTGTACTTAGTAAGTCTACCTACCTTTAAAAGAGTGTTCGTGATATTGTGTTTTAGGTGATCGTTTCTTTGATGGTTACCCGATTGGATCATATAAGCTGTACTATTTCCCATTTACAAAATAACCACCTTACAGCTCAGCAACGCAGTCGTGAGGCACTTAGTTTTACGACTGTTAATGAGAGGAGGTTGCCTACATCAGACGTAGCGCTAGTCACTTGCCCATATAAAAATGTTTCTAACAATTATATTCACGTTCACAATATTACAGGTTCCCTAGCACCAGCCCAAAAGAAGCTCCAAGAGGCGAAATTCGAACTCCTAACGTCTGAAGCATCGTACCTCAACTCGCTCAACGTCCTGGAGACGCACTTCATCTCTCACCCCGCGTTCCGGGACCCTAATGTCCTGCCCCGGGAGGACTGGGAGGCGTTGTTCGGAAGCATAATACCTGGTGAGTCAAATTTTCTATAAAAAGTAACTACTAGTTTTTTGCAGGTTTTTAGGTAGTTCAAATAACATAATATCTAAAGAAATTAATATATCTGTAGTAGTTTTGTTTTATCACTAAATAATATAAAACTAAGTCGATCTCTCAGTGTTATATCATATGTTTCCTTCAATTCAAAAACTATAGAAACGATTATTTATTTATTTATTGATTTTTTTAATAGATAGAAAGATTCAGGAGGAAGGTTTATATGTATACTTCATATAGGCGTAATATGTGCGAGCGAATATGGGGCGGGTCGCTAGTAATGTCTAAATCTCTTTTGTCCCTTGCAAGAACGTTGGACTAGCTCCCTAAATATTGAAATCTGATGACGTGTTCGCAGTGCGCAAGTGCTCGCAAATGCTGCTGGCGGAGCTGGAGCGGCGCTGGCAGGCGGACATCCTGCTGGGCGGCGTGTGCGGCATCGTGCGCGCGCACGCCGAGCTGCGCTTCGCCGCCTACGTGCGCTACTGCAGCCAGCAGGCCGCCATGGTGCGCGCGCTGCAGCTCCTCCGCCGCCGCCCCCCGCAGGCCTCCGC